>OX421936.2:23569492-23779492 GCA_949128155.2 Xanthia icteritia
AAAGCCGGCCAAGTGCGAGTAGGACTCGCACACGAAGGCATCGAGCAGTAAACGCCGAAAAAAGCACGTTTCTTGTATGAGGACCTATTTTAATTATTAACTTTATTTTTTTATTATTTGTTGATATAGCTGCAATAGAAGTACATAGTGTTAAACCTTGTACGATATGGTACGGAACCCTTCGTGTGGGACTCCGACTCACACTTGGCTGGCTTTTTAACCGACTTCAAAGAGGAGGGGGTTCTCAATTCGACGGTGTTTTCTCCGCGAATTATGAAATGATTTTGATGATTATTTTTTGTTTGGTAGGTCATACTTCAGAGGTGCTTGGGTACTTTTTGAGTTAGCTTCAATAATACCTATTTTTCCCACTTAGTCTAAATGGATGAACCTACATAAATTGGAATACCACTACCTGCTATGTCAATAGCAGTGACAGCGAACTTATCATCAAATCATCCACACAGGCCAAGTGGGAAAAAATACGTATTATGGAAGCTAACTCAAAGACTACCCAAGCGAAGTTAATAAAGTTAATGTGGGACCACCTCCGGAGTCTGACCTTCCAAACAAAAATTCATAATGGCGGACCTATCGCGTAACTAACATACGGAACAAAAAACATACAGTCGAATTGAGAACCTCCTCCTTTTTTATTCGAACCGACTTGAAAAAAAACACTAAAAAGTGCAAAATAACTTTAATTTCGGAAGTCGGTGTCAAAAAACGAAAATACAGAACCAAAGATACCGACTTCCGAAATTAAAGTTATTTTGCACTTTTTAGTGTTTCTTTTTTCTAGCCAGACCATTTTTTTTTGTAAAACGTTTTTTATGTTACACACAGACATAATACACACAAATAACACATCTTGACTTAGTAAAAAGGCAATGAGAACTTACATCGCAAGAGCCTAACAGGAAGGGGACCGTCCCCTTCCTGTTAGGTTCCGTTAGACCCTACAGACAGAAATAGCTCTGTCGACTACACCTTATTATTATTGCTTGATTAGACCCACCACGTGATCTTACCCTTAATAGTCCCACCATCCCACCACTCCCGAAGGAACCTGTGGTGATTTTTTTCTCAGCGACGATGGTTTTGCTGGGTTTCAGAAATACACAAAAAAACGGAGGGAAGGGATCCGCATAAGATTTAACACAGATACTAAACTAAATTTAAAAAATCGCAACGGTAAAGTATGTTTTATGAGAGAAAGTATGTTGTATTTCATAATGATACTGTGAAATACAAATTTTATTTTTTGCAGTTGTAGAATATCACCCACATTTAAATAAAATACTATATACTAAATAATTATATCATTTGACTAAACACAGTACATGATATACAGAAGTTTCAAATTCCTAATTTGTTTAGTTGTTGCGATAGAGCTCTTACAAAAAAGGTCTAAAACTGACACCTTTTACTCTATATATACATATATTTGTACTGTACTCGATGAGTTCTAGACAATGACATTCCACATGCCAGGGTAAGATGTTATTTTTTTTAACATCAATAGTTTATGGTAAGGACTCCCTTAATATTTAACTTTTTTATTTTTTTAAGTCACCGTCTGTGAAAATTTCAATGATCTCCCTATTACGGTTCATGACATACAGCATGCTGATAGACAGGCGGACGGATAGCGGAGGCTAAGTAATAGGGTTACGTGTGGCACCCTTTGGGTACGGAACCCTAATAAGGGTTTTTTATAGGGTTATTTTTATAAAAATAAACGCCGGGTTCATATAGTACAGAGCTTCAGACACAGGTATTTAATACACCATAATATTAAAATAACAAAAACGCTTATTCTTAGCTTTGAATTCCAACAACAACGCAGTGTCGTAATAATCGCGAACTAAAAATTCATGCAACACGACTCATGTAGCACGAGTTGATATGAGAATACTAACTCGGTATCAATCAACATTTATTTCTCGGTATCAACCGTTATTTCTCAGAATATGGTACATTATTATGACAGAGACAGACAGACACATCGTCGCTTAGAACAAGAAGGAGGAAATACCTATCACATATTTTACTTTCACCTGTTCAACTGCAATTTATTCAATTCGTTAAATTCCAAAAATAATTTTAAAATTATCCGTCGGTAATATTAGACATTGAGTTTATTTCTGTAAAATATTTTTGAGTACCTATGAGTCTTAAGTTACTCGCAATAAATACTTTAATAATAATAATAAATCCCCACCGCCGTATCTCTACGTTGACGTCGTGGTGGGGCTTGCGCGCTCCAAACTCTAGATCTGTGCCGGTAGAGTTTACTTTGCCGGAACAGGTCTAGGATGAGGAGCCAGACCAAGAGAGATACAGAAACTCGCAGGGCAGCACGTGGCGAGCTGTTGGGCAGTAGCGACCCCACGGACCCTATCTCCCGGGAGAAGTCTTGTTTCTCACGTCTAGCTTGCCTTTGTTGGCCGGCTGGAGTGAAAACTGATGAGGAACAGAGCTCCCACCTCTTTCTTGCCTTTATTGGCCGGCTTGAGTGGAGATTCGCAAGAGCAAACGAGCTCGGAGGAAGGAAGTTTTCCAGTAAGATGCTGGTAGGGATCTTGACCGTACTTCCGGGATTGTCCTGATAGCCGTGGAATACCGCTCCACTCCTTATAAGCACCTCAGGACATGTTGCCTCCTTGTCGCTACGACACTTTGTGCTAGCGGCCGTTTTCGGGGGCCCATTATTGAGTGTGCAAGTCACCCCCTGCCATTTTACCTGTGTATTTTATATAAAATATTGGTCAGGCAGGGGCCATAGTCTTTCCATAGTTCTAGATAACCAGTTCACTTAGCCACCCAAACCCATAATCAAATATCTTTGTTTCCATATCTTGCAATAGTCCTGCACCAACCGGGGGTTGTCCTTGGGTGCACTAGCATAGTGCGTACAGGGATAATCGTCGGTTGGTGCCTCGTTTCAGGCACCAACCGACGATTTCACACGTCTAACGGGCCTCTGCGAGTTGGCTTCGGCCCCTCGTACGCCTTTCAAAGGTCCGGGACCCTAGGGTCCCGAGAAATGTCAAAGACATAAAAAACATAATAATAATATACTACCTATTGACAACGTCTCTTTGGTTCTGCTTCATTTCTGATACACGCTGTAGAGCTGAGCAATTTCTTCTTCGGCTTCCCTCCTACGATACCTACATAATTACATTATAACTTGCAGTACAGCGCTCACCTGGGTACCGTCTCGCGGGTGGAGCGCAGCCCTGGTTTCCTGAAGAACTTCCTGACGGTGGGTGACTGGACGGCGCGCGTGTGGAGCGAGGACTGCCGTGATTCAGCCATCTTGTGGACGCCGCCCGCGCGCCACCGCATCTGCGACGGCACCTGGAGCCCCACGAGGTGCCGGCCCCTGCCACCCCCCTTTGCGCTCGCCGCGTGGCCCCGCTCTACACTGACCACCCTTGCGCCGGCAGGTTGTCGCTGTTGCTGCTGGTGCAATACGACGGGCGGCTGTGCCTGTGGGACCTGGTGCGGTGCCACCACAAGCCCACGCTCACCGTGCAGGTGTGCGACGAGCCGCTCGTCTCCGTGCGTGGACATGAGGCTGTCAGTATCTACTACTTAAGTTTTGCTCTCGTTTCTGTTTAACGCTATCTAACAGCCGTTATCGTGTATTTATTTATTTATTGTATTCAGGATCATCAATAATTATTGGAACACATTATGAATTAAGGTGGATCCGCAGTTGAAACTCGCGAAATTAAAATTTTCTTACGTTTTTTGGAATTTGCAGGTCAGTGTCAGGTTGTATGTTGATCAAAATATGATTCGACCGAATAATCATTAGAATCATCAGAAACTAAGATAGATTTATTCCATTTATGAAATATGGATGAAAATTATTTCGGTGATTAAATTAGTCACTGCTTTTTTATTTATATAATAACAACTTAATTTGGTCTTATGTACAGACGCCAGCAGGTCAACCTACCCGAAACTGTCAAATTTTCCCAATCAACTATGATCCTAATGCTTTAGTAATAAAGTTGAAAATCTATTAAAGAAATTTGACAGATTGTAGTAGGTTGACGTGCTGGCGTCTGTACTCTGCGGCATTTATAGGTACATATGTTATCTGTGAACTAAATGTGTTCTGATAGTCAGAAGAGCTCACACAGTGCAGAGAGCTGATTCAACTGTAGCGGGAGAGGTTAGCGGGTGGTCTTTCAATATAAAACTGCTGGTCTTTCAATTACACACACGACAATTTACAGCAAAACATATTTTGATCATAGCTCAAGCAATGCGAAAGAAATATAGAGCGCTCGCATTTTTTTTTGCGTGTTAAGCAGCCGACTGCCAGGAGGTAGTCGGCTGCTTAACACTTAACCGGACTTTCCTGTGTGTGCCTCAATAAATTAAAGCCTCTAGCCAGGGCATAAACCTTAAAAACTAAGCGACTACACGGGTTAGGGCGCTTAGGGCGTCGTTAGGGGAGGACAGCAAGGGACAGGCTGAATCGTTTTTTTTTTTTTTTTATGTCTGACATAGCTCGGGACCCCAAAGTCCCGGAACTTTGAAAGGCGTTGGTCAGGGTCTGAAGCCAACTCACAGAGGCCCCTTAGACATTTTTAGGTATTGAGGCACCAACCGACAATAATCCCTATTTGTACTATGCAAGTACACCCAACTGGAGTCATAACTTATGACCCCCGTTGAAAATTTGCTAATTTTTTATGGTTTTGTGGTATTTATGGTACTCAAACTCAAACTCAAAGCATTTATTTCAAATAAACAAATAACAGGCACTTTTGAATAGTCAAGGGGTCGGTCAGTCAGAAATATGAAGCTAGTCGCCCATTCCAAAGCGTAGTAGGTACCTATGGAGAAGAACGGGCAAGAAACTCCACGGACACTCTTTTAAATAAAATAAAATGGTTACATAATATTGGTTACATCATTCAAGTTGAAGTTATACATGTGAGAACGATGCAAAACATTAAAAGCGTCCGTTAGAAATAAAAATATAAATTAAATTAAAATCGCCGTGGCAGCTAAGAGATGACCAGTCCCTACTGACGGCGCCCGTTCACGAACATGACGCATGGATTAGCACCATTCAGCTCAACCATTTTGAAGGGAGCTAAATGATCCAACACACGCGCCACCGCCAGCGAGACATTAGAGTGAGCATGACATACTCTCAGCCGCCAGGGCACATTCAAGTCAATGAAAGACATACTCAGTACCTAAATGGTAGCTTTATAGTCGGTACATAGTACATGTGCCATGCAATTATACAATGCTAAGACATTGAATTTATACAATGCAAAAATAGTTTTTAAAATCTTCAGCAGCTCCAACGGTATTTTCAAATGCTAATCAATTAGTTTATGCTTGTGGAGCAGGACCAGCGTTGAGCCAAGCATTTTTATCAGCGATGTAATCCCCCAACTTATAATATGCTTGGCTGCCTAGTGTGCGTTTAATATAAGATTTAAATTTCGTTTCATTCAGTTGAAGTATGTGGGGAGGTATTTTATTGTAACATTTTAAACAGTACCCCATGAAAGATGAGTCCACTTTAGCCAACCTGAAACCCGGTTGAACTAATTGATTCCTAGTGATATAATTGTGTTTTGCACCTCTTTTACTAAAAAGATGTAGATTTTTCCTTACGTACATGATGTTTTCATAAATATATTGACAAGGTACCGTCATGATGTTAATATCTTTAAACTGTTCCCTTAGACTTTAGAGAGTCGCGCCTGCGGAGGCCATAGATGGCTCTAATGGCTCTTTTCTGCAGAATAAAAATAGACTCGATGTCTGCAGCCCGTCCCCATAGTAGAATACCGTACGACATAATACTATGAAAGTAACTAAAATAGACTAGTCTCGCGGTATCTACATCAGTAAATTGACGGATTTTTCTCACAGCAAATGCTGCTGAACTTAGCCGTCCTGAAAGGGATGTTAAATGAGGACCCCATTGAAGCCTTGAGTCGAGCGTGATCCCCAGGAAAACAGTTTTATCGACGAATTCTAGTTTCTCTTGATTCAATACTATCTCACAATTACTACTTTTGACATTTGGTAAAGAAAATCTTATGCACTTAGTTTTTTTCCCATTTAATACTAAATTATTAGCAGTGAACCAATTGTGGACCTGCTGTAGGGCGTTATTTACGTCGTCAAGATTTGATGCACGTCTATTAATTTTAAAAATTAAGGAAGTATCATCAGCAAATAACACCATTTGTGGTTGAGTTCTTAACAAATGGGGGAATACTAAAAATGTGATTTTTAAATAGCAATAACTTTTAATTTTCAATAATATTGTAGTACCTATGAGCGAGGCCCTTTCGGGTCGGTCAGGGTTTTTTTTACCTAATGTATAATCAGCCGTTGTGCCAGACTTTGTTGAATGCTTTCGCTATGTCGAAGAACAACACGCCCGTCATCGCGTTACGCTGGAAGCCAGCGCTTAAGTGCTCTACGATGCGGTGGACTGCCCTTTTATGATGTAGTGCACTTCGTCTGGCGTGAAGATGAGGGGACATAACACGGAGCCCTGAGGGACTTCCGCACGTATGGGGTGAGGAAAGGAGAGTGCACCCTCGATGCGATAGCGGAAAGTACGATCCGACAAAAAGTCTCGTAAGATGAGTACTAGACGGTCGTGCACTCCGAGTTTGTACAGCTTAATATAATAAGCCCTTGTGCCAGACTTTGTCGAATGTTTTCGCTATGTCCAAGAACAACACTCCTGTCATCACGTTACACTGGAAGCCAGCGCTTAAGTGCTCTCCGATGCGGTGGACTTGTTGGATGCACGAGTGTTGGGTTCAGAAATCAAACTGCTCATTGGGGATGAGGCTCTTTGCCACGAAAGTCTTTGAGCCGCTTATAAATAAGCCTTTCGTAGATTTTGCCAAGAACATTGAGTAAACTGATAGGGTGGTAAGTAGAGGGCTCAGACTTGGGCTTGTCTGGCTTGGAGATACCGATAACGGTATTTTCACGCTTGCGGAAAGAAATAAAGAAGAAAGAAAATAAATTTATTTGACTCAGGTCAAGGCACACAATATTTACACAAAAACAAAAAAATAAAAATAACTTTGAATAGTACTGTGTGCCTCACGGCTGTGCCAAATAGGCCCAGAAAGATGTTGTTGCTCAATGCGCCACTGAAGATGGCAGTCATGAGCATAATGCGAGGAGCGGGGAGGAATTTGTATACCTTATTAGTGATACCGTCCGAGCCAGGGGCTTTCCTAGGTTGGAGCCCTTTAAGATGTAGTGCACTTAGTCTGGCGGGACGGGAGGCAGCGGAACATCAGGATCTTCAACGGGTAGGAGGGTTCTACGTTCGACTTCAGCGTCGACCTTGTCAAGGTGCGCTTTGTCAACTGGTACACAGGCTTCTAGAGGCCCAATGCTCTCCCAGCTACCAGCTGGGAGAGCATTGGGCCTCTAGAAGGTCAGCAAGACATTCGGCTTTGTGGGGATTGTCGAAAGCGACAGTCTTGTCGGGACGGATGAGAGAAAGCATGGAAATCTCTTCAGAGGCACGTAAGTTCCTCTGTAGCTGCTAGAAGGCTTGGTGGGTGGGCTCGATTTCACCAAGCATTTTTTACCAGCCCTCAGAACTCAGCTCCACTATGCGTTTCTTTACAGAACGCTGTAAATGGCGCATGTGGGCTTTGTTCGCGTCATAGGCTCGTCGTAGACACGAATGGCCGCGTTCTTCTCGGTTACGATTGTACGTGTTCTGTAAACGAGTTGATCACGCCTGTCATGTCTGCAACTGACACTATGGGATCTGGGATGGTGTCCAAGTGAGGCGACGTGGTGGATTTCAGCCTTTCGCTTACTTTCCTCCAGTCAGCTATCACTTTGGTCGGAGGGGGCTGGTTGGGATGGAGCTGGCCCGAGTAAGACTAATGCTAAATGCATAACATTTATGCGCGTGTTGCACGTACTCATGGAGGTTTTGAGCTCCATCATCTCCATCTCCATTTCCTTGCGAAAGACTTGGATCTCCGCACGCATCGCCCTCAGTTCCCCATGATTAATTTCATGTCGGCGCTCAGCGATACTTCAGGGACCGTGACATTGACTGTAGAGGCATTGTACGGCAGGGGAGTGGCATCATTAGAAGGGCACGAGGAATTAGGCGTACTGCATTCCATGCAGGCTTGTTCTACGGTGACCTCTGACTGGGGTTTCAGCCCTTTTATCCCTAACGAGGTCCTTTTTACATTCTGGACAACGCCAGCTTGCAGTTATAGTTGTTTTGGTTGGAATTATTATTTCCTTTATTTCATATATTTACATATAATTTACATTTTTAAATATTTTTATAAAAACAAAGAAAAACAAAAACATTTAAAAATATAAAAAATAGTAGCCCACCGGTATCGGGAACAGGGTCCAAGCTACCGGTGGTCAAGGCTCCTGAGAGAGGAATCTCCTAACGATACGCGCCGTGTCCAGAAGTACCGCTTTCTGGATCAAGCCCTTGATCCAGCTGCCTAGCGAGAGCCTCCTCAGGTGTTGGTCGAGGCTCTTGGCTATTATGCCATTGGCCGTCACGACTATCGGTACAATGATTGCAGAGTCCACGTCCCACATGTCGACAACCTCGTGTGCTAAGTCAAGATACTTGATTTTTTTATCGTTCTCAGCTTTCACGAGATTCTCGTCATGAGGGACAGCGATATCAACAATCATTGCACGGCGCTCTCGTCGATCTATTACCACAATATCAGGCTTATTGGCTACAATAGTCCTGTCAGTGATAATAGATCGATCCCAGTACAATGTGGCGTGACCATTCTCGAGAACTGGGTCGGGCACATACCTGTAGTATGGTACTTCGGACTCCACAAGGTTGTACTGCATGGCAAGTTGCTGGTGGATAATCCTAGCCACTAGATTGTGTCTGTGCAAGTACTCGCCGTTAGCAAGACGAGAACAACCGGAAACAATATGTCGGATTGATTCACCGGGACGGTGGCATGCCCGACAGATGTCAACCGTACCGTCCTTGACAATGTATTTCCGATAATTATTCGTCATGATAACTTCATCCATAATCGCACAGACAAAACCTTCGGTTTCCCCGAAGAGGTCGCCGAAACGCAGCCAGGATACAGACGCTAAAAAGTCAACATCAGGCCCATGTAGGGCCCGGAAAAAGCGTCCGTGAAGCTCTTTGCCTTGCCATACCTCCTTGCGATCGTTAGTATCAAGCACTACAGGCTTGCGCCAGTTCTCTTTAGCCAAGGAGAGCGGGGTAAGGCCCTTGTCCACCGCGACCACATCTCGATGCATCCCCACGTCGGCTTCTAGGAAATATCCCCTGAGACTGCATACCTCGCGATTGTGGAGGGTCTTAGCGTTTAAAAAGCCTCGACCTCCACACTTTCGCGGGATATACAGTCTCATTACCGATGACCGTGGGTGATGCATTCGGACCCTCCTATCCAGGGCGTCGAGTTCGGTCTGAGTCCATTTGAGTATGCCGAAAGAGTACATCAAAACCGGCATGACCCAACCGTTGAAGGCGCGCACCTTGTTTCCGCCTGATAGAAGACTATTAAATACTTTCTTTAGGCGGCCAAAGAAGCGCTCCTTCAACGATTGCTTCATGTCAGTAACATTGATGCCCAACGCTTCCGACATACCCAAATACTTGTAGGTTTCGGATGAGGAGAGGGATCTTAGGTGTATGGAATCCGAGAGTTGGGTTCCCACGGATTCCACAATCCCCCTTCGCTTTACATGCATGACCGCACATTTGTCCACACCAAGGAATTATTTATTATTATTATTTATTTATTTACTTATCATGAACAAAGTTTATAAAAATCTTAACTTAAGAACTACAAAACCGTTTTCACGGTTTACCTGTGGGAACAGAACAAACATTACAAATAAGATGTATTAGTGCGGATACTTAATTTGCACTTATGGCCCTTATAAAGTATCAAACAATAATATCCTATCATAAAAGTATGTATGGAAAGTGAATAAAGAAAATCTCTTTCCATATAGAACTACTTAATTACTTATTTGCTCTCCATCAACAATCTGCAACCCACTTTCCTAAAAAAATCGCTTACAAACTCCTGAAAACGAACTGCAGAAGTAAGGTTGGCGAATTGCCAACACACACTCGGTGGTATTGGACCTGACATTTACCACACCTAGCGCCCTCTACTGTCGTAATGAAACGATCGCAACTTCCACACTTGACACCTGGCATGATGGTTATCGAGGTGAGCTTGCTACGTAAGTGGTTCTAGGATCGCACGCTAGATGGCGCCAGAGATACTCGATCCGATAGTCACGAGAAAGATAGATACCTAGCTTACCTCTACCATGAGTTGCCATCGAAAACTTACTCGCTAGCGCTAGCGTATTAACACGTTCAGTGCCGGGAGCCCTCCTGGTGGGTTCACCTAGTCGCATATGAGATGCCGGGAGCACTCGCGGAGGGCTCATTTTAAATGTAGGTTTTTCATTATAAACCATGAAAATAAAATGTGATGTATATTTTAATAAGATTTATTAGTACATGCGTTGGTTTTAAAACCCAAGCATTTTCATTTTCAAAAAAACATTTTGTACACGGCACAAATATTCACAAAAAACCTAATGCCGTTGACCGTCCGTGATGGTTAACTTTAGCGCAAACATAATGCCGGGTGACCCTCCCGTAGGGTTCACTTCCAATATATATGGCGGCATGGCGTATGAGCTCTATCAAAAGTGGGTGGAGTCGGAAGTGTTAACGTGGATCAAATAGGTAGATTTCGATAATGCTCGCACCATGAGTTTGACGGAGTCTTACGCAGGCGCTACGGTAAGCTCGATAGATCGTGTCGTCTAGCTAACTTCACTCTTATGTTTTGTTTCTTTCTTTCTCAGTAATAAGAAAAGAGAACGGCTCATAATTATGATCAAAACGTAGTACTTAGTATTACTATGGTAACAAACAATGTTATTTATGACAGTCAATATTATGAAACAATCCGTCTAAATAGAAAGGTTGACGGTTAGTGAACTACTTACGGTATTTAGGGGTTGTTGAATTTGTATTCTTTATAATAATTATGTACGTCTATTCAATTTGTAATTTTGTTGACGATGTGTGATTCGCGGCGTTTTTGATTTAAATTTAAAATGAACTACGTTTACAATTCAGATCAAATAAATCGTGGTGACCCCGACGTGATTACCAACAAGGAGCCCAAGATCCGAAACTCTAATTGAAGCTACTACTACTGACTAAACCAGCTGTATCAAAACATGCCGAACAATAACGACCAAGGTCAAGAAATCTCTGGTGTTTCGACGTCACAGCGCATCCCACCTATCTGGCGCGACAGGATACGACTGTAGTCCGCGCAGTTTGCAGCCATCATATCTCCACAAAAAAAGGGGGACCAAACAATGTTTGAGCTCGTTATCGGTCAACTTGAGCGACAAGATCTCGACGAAATCTCAGACATCATTCTCCATCCACCGGAAAAAAATCGTTACGACGCACTGAAGAAGCGGTTGTTCCAGGTTTATGAAGAATCCGAGCAACGAAAAGTACAGCGATTATTATCCGAAATGGAACTCGGCGACTTGAAACCATCGCAGTTGTTACGTCGCATGAATAATCTCGCCGCCGACAACATATCTGACCCAGCGCTGCGTATTATGTGGACCAACCATCTACCACAATCCGTACGAGCAGTCCTCGCCGTCAGCGATAGCATCGCGAAACACTCCGATATCCACGAGCTGGCGATGATGGCAGACAAGATCCTCGAGCAGGCGCAACCACATGGTGCGATTGCTGCAGTAGCCACAAAACTTAACGCCCATGTACCTACATGGATCGAGGAGAAAATCGACATGCTCACAAAAGAAATCGCAGAACTCGAGGCAAGTCAATCAAACCGTAATGGTTTGATTGACTGTCAGTGAAGTCAATCAAACCATTACCATCGCAGACCATTCAGCAGATATCGTTCAAGGTCACGTTCGTCAAGTAGGCCCAATCAATATCACGCACAGCGCAGTAATACGCCCCGACGAGCCGAACAAACAGGAATCTGTTTTTACCATCGGAAGTTTGGGATTCAAGCTCAACGATGCACACGCCCATGCAATTATGAGGACCCAAAGACGACCTCGGAAAACTAAAACCTGCATTGGCTGAGGCGGCAACCGGCGCAAGAACACTATCACACCGCCTATTTATCACCGACAGGAACTCACGTCTATCGTTCTTGATCGACACCGGCGCAAACATCTGTCATACCGAAGAAAGCCGGTATGAAAGCTACACCTACAAGCTTTTGCCTATATGCGGCCAACAATACTACCATTTTGACATACGGTGAGAAGACGCTCGAATTGGACCTGAAACTACGAAGACCATAACGCTGGAAGTTCGTCCGCCGACACAGCTAACGCTTCACTGACGATTAGATTTTTTTTTTTTTTTTAACTAGGGCATCTTGCAGGTGACCACTAAGGTCGTGGCTGCTTAACCGGACTTTCCTGTGGCTGCCAATAGCTACTACACTAAGGGCCTCCAGCCAGGGGCATAAAAGCAAACTATTCTAGATTACATACTAAACGAACGCTCGCTAAGGGCACCCCCTGTGGGGTACGAACCTCGGCTTAGGGCGTTCGCTGAGGGGAGGACAGCAAGTACTGGGACAGGCTGGATCAAGGAGTGATCATTATTATTAATAGGGGAATGAATTTAAAACTACACGCTCAGCTGCGACGCGGGCTGGCGTTTCATCGGACAAGGGTTGGGGGGGAGTATTATTATTTACGGCGGTCGCGCATGCGGTGGACCTCTGCGGCGAGGTCAGAACGACGGGTGTTGGGTGTGTTTGTGCACTGTACTGGTGGCCCTATTAGACTCCTGGAGGAGTGTGATTGGATCATCGGGATCAGATAGAATATGCCGTGGACGGCGAAGTCGACTGATGGTCGAGAGGGTATAATTGGCCGCAGCAACAATCAGAGGGTTGCGGTGCAGGGCGGCGGAGTCAAAGTAACGCTTGGACATGCGTTTAAGAAACTGGTGGATGGTTGGGAGTTTTAAATCGAGATGGAGCATCTCGTTCCTAACATACCAGGGCGCTCCCGTGGCTCTACGAAGGAATCGGTTTTGGATCGACTGCATCCTATGAATATTATGGGGTTTTGCATGCGCAAAGTCTGTACCCGCATAGGTGACGGGGACATTCATGGGGTGACGGTTAGATGGAGCCTCAATGTATATATATGTGTGGCACGGCGCGCGAGCACTGCGTCGACGTGACACCACACGGATTGATGGTGTAGTAGACTCAACAATTCTCGACTTACCAACGTATGCTTTGATTTATTTAATTAATACACACATCAACACGGTCTAGGGATATTTCATACTCAAATAACTCGAAAAGTACTGGCCGCATTGTAATCTTTCATACACCGATTTGTTTGTAATTTATCTCAGACTAATTCCAAATTCAAATTTTTGAAAATTCTTTTGTTTCGGTGGCATAAAAATGTCTTGATGAGTAGGAGAGGGAATATTCATTTGTGCGAAATTTAGAAAACAATATGAATTACGTTTAGTTACAGTTTTTTTCATTTTTAAACGAAAGATAAAGTTAAAATTGAGGTATTGTAGCCATGCAACGCCAACATTTGACGAGGGCGGAGATGTTACGAGCTGTGGGAATGCTGGAAGCTGGGTCTGTTCAGCGTAATGTTGCTGAGGCCATAGGGACCCACCAAAATGTAATTTCAAGATTGTGGGCACGCTATCGTGCCACAGGTGAAGTAGCGGAGAGGCACCGGGGGCCAAGTCGCATGACTACCGCCAGACAAGATCGATTTTTGCAAATTACTGCGCGAGCTCAACCAAATGCAACGGCGACTCAATTGGTCCAAAGGCTGCGAGTGGAACACCAAGTGCTTGTGAGTGACCAAACTGTAAGAAGGCGACTGCATGAAAGCAATCTACGCTCTCGTAGACCACTCCGGGTCCCACCTTTACAGAGAAGCAATCGTGGACGACGATTAGAATGGGTTCGGAACCACGTGGACTGGGGCCGTGAGCAATGGTCCAATGTGCTGTTCACGGATGAATCCAGGTTCGGCTTCCATCCAGATTCACGAAGGACGCGTGTTTGGCGAGTTCCTGGACGATGGAGCCGTCTTCAGAACCCTCAGGAAGTTCACCCATACCAAGGAGGAACAATTATGGTTTGGGCAGGAATTCGTCTTGGAGGACGGACGGATCTCGTTTGGGTGCGGGGCAATATGACGGCAGAACGATACGTCCAACAGGTGCTGGGGCCCGTAATCTTGCCCCACAGAACACAAATGGGGCAAGATTTCCTGCTCATGCACGACAATGCCCGGGCACACACGGCGAGAACGGTAGCAGCTTGGTTACATACACACAATGTTAGGGCCTTAGACTGGCCTGCTCAATCGCCAGATCTAAATCCCATTGAGCATGCGTGGGATATGCTGCAAAGAAGAGCTCTGAAGGAAGTTCCTGAAAATCTGGCTACAGAAGATCAACTTTTTGCGCACCTCAGAAGGACATGGGACAATATTCCGCAGCAAGACATTGACAACCTTGTTCTGAGCATGCCGAATCGTTGCCGATGTGTTATGAACATCATGGGCGCTTTCTCAGACTACTAACTTCAAGTTTATAAACACAAATTAAATGATTTTTCTATTTTTTTCAGTTTTTACTCATAAATTAAAAGTTAATTCATATACGGTTTCCGTCTATGCTTCATTTTTTTCCATAAAATCCTGAAATTTTAATCGAAGTACCTTAACCATTATTAAAAAATGGTAGAATATTAAATAACGTATCTTTTAAATATATACATGTCATATAAATAATTAACACATTGATAGTAATTCGCTTTTTTAAAAATATCCCTAGACCGTGTTGATGTGTGTATATGTATGTAGGTAGTCGCTAATTATTTTGTAAATATTTTTGTATATAAAAAGTTAAAGGTTAAGTTTAGCAATAAAATTCATTCGCATCTCAATCGTCTTTCACTCCAGACACTATCAGGGACTCCTACCTCAACAAAACCAAGACAGAGCGCTGTCAACCAGTGATAGAAGTGAAGCCGGTTTCGTAAACATGTGCGCACTTTGTGTGGTGTAGTTTGATTGTAGTCTCATTGTAAATGTTGTAAATGTGTGCGTGTGACCGTGTATGCACACCGTGTATGACCGTGTCTGACATCATCGAAATCTATTTGATTCACGTTAATACGCTAGCGAGTAAGTTTTCGATGGCAACTCATGGTAGAGGCTCTGTTATCACGTTACTGCTGCAATTACTTGTTGTAATAAATGGGTAAGCAGCTAATTACGCCAAGTCACTGTGTTTTGATGATTCACGCCTGAAACAGATCATCCACCGGACAAGCAATAGAAGTCAAGTGCTGTCGAAAACTTTGGTGATGAATCTGAGCACTCTTCAGCCAATTGAAATAAACACCTGTTAGCTAAATATGGTGCTGATTCCGTGCCATACGTCACGGTATTAAGTGTGTACTCTTTTAACGGATAAGTTGGCTCTGTCCTCCAAAGGATTTTTTGTAAGGGCCGATGATTGTCGTGAACAAGACTTTGAAAAAGAGAGAGACTTACCTGATGCAGTTCTGGCGAAAACATCAAAAACTACCTTTAGTTTGTTAGTAGTTCTTGAACTCTTTCAGAACACCATGATGTGGTAAATAATTTGAACATGTTGAATCGGATGGGAGTCTTGTAGATCCAGACATGTCATGTGACCCAGCTCTATGTACTCGTTAATGAAGTCAACATATAAAGAAAAGAAAGAAATAAAAGAAAAATTTTTTTTTTGGAACACGCATAGAAAATACAAACAGTAATAATAATTTAAAAAAGAATGTATTATAAAAATAAAATAAAAAAGGAGCATTTAAAAACTAACAAAATAATAACGAACAGTGCGAGGTAGGAGTATCTCAGCATAATAAGGCGATGTTTAAAAAAAATAAAAATACCTTTGCGCTGGTATTCTGAAAAGGCCCACTGTGATGCCACGGACACACCTACGGACTTAGATAAATCCCACTAAGGGATTACAAAAAAAATAAAACATACATACATACATAAATAGGCTTTTAAGGCGAGGATCTCTACACAAACGATGCGACGTTCAAAAGATAGGATTCGCTGCTTAGCCATCACGTATGGATCACCCAGCACGTCCAGTGACTCTTTAAAAGGAATACTTACCACAAATCGCCCATCAGAACTATGATATGTGGTGTCTATAAAATGTTGTTCACAGAATCAAACTCCCAAAACCGATCTAAATCTACTTGTAAGTTATTAGTATGCATACAAACATGTGAAGAGGAATCAGACTGATGATATGCGCCCAAAATGAGCCAACCTAACTTTGAATCAACCAAAGTGGGCATATGGGTACCTAATGCGATACGGCCAGTGCCTATGGTACCCCAAAAGACTTCCGCACCAACAAGGACGTCGATCGAAGACGGGACGTAACAAGTGGGGTCAGCAAGACGCACGTTCGTAGGTATACGTATGTTACTAGTATAAACATAAGTATTAGGAATTAATGCTGTTACATATTTTTGGCAATACGAGACAATCAATTTTAAGTTCGTACTCACTGCCATCAATTGATTTTAATGACACTGAGCACCCCTAAGTACAACTAGAAGTTTGAAAATTGATACCTGTGACCTTGGACATGCTGAGGTAGATAGACACATGTAACTTACGAACAAAGTTCCTCCGAGATGAAATTTGTTGTACTTCCACTGTCCAGCAAGACTCGTGCTGTATGGTTGTTACCGTCAGCGTCGGGTGACCGACGCTGACGACTTCACGAGCGCTGTAGAAAGTAAAATTATTTGAGATGTGAATGATTGACTAGCTGATAATGCAGTGTTGTGTGCACTAGGAAGAACATTGTCACCATCGATGTGTAACAGAGTGTTGTGTTTTTGACTACAATATTTATATTGACCTAATTTGCATTTATAGATGTCATGACCTGGACGAAGACAATAAATTCTTACAAACATTTGAATTCTGAGCCTTTTTAATACAAGCTCTTATTGAGAGACGTTTAAACTGCTCACATGCAAAAATCAATCACACATGGGATATGACAAAGGTTTTAACGATTTCTAAGGTAGTCCGGAACTGCTCTTAGGTTTAGTCCCAGGCGTCGTGGGTTCACTCTTAGCGATTGCTATAGGCTTAGACTCCGCAAGTGTCTCCAGTAGGTCAGACCTGCTACTGATGAAGTTAGAGAATGCAGATAATATTGGTGGTTCGGAAAAAGTGTTCCTGTGCTCTTCCCACTGACGGGGATCCTGCCGTTTTGACGAAAAGATTTTGCCAAAATTTCACTGCCCAAACAAATGTTAGCAACCTTTTTTTATACCAATGCAATGTTTGGAATGATTTTAGTACGATATTTTCATTTGGTCAAATTTTTACTTGGCAGAATATTATCAAGGATAATGTCATTTAGGCATTTGGTCTTTAATCAAATGATTTGTTACTATGACAAAAAATATAAAGTCAAAAATAAGATTTTTTAGGAATTTTATTTTAATATAATCATTTATTTAATACAAAATATTCGTAATTTACAATTTAAATTTTTTTGCAATGGACATTAGCAATTTTATTTCGGAGAATTCAGACTTGTGTTGCAGAATTCGATTAATTCTTTATCCATATATTTTTTCTTTTTTTGTGGCGGTTCACCTGATAGTATAATCTCAATGTCAGCTAAATTTGATGAAACTTCATTTATTAATTCTTTAATTAAGCGATACACTACAGGGTGTTGTTTATCAATAAATGTTTATTCTACGATGCGCCACGCCTCAGTTTGAAGTTCTAGGTATTTTCTTTTCGTTTACAACATACATATCGTCAGACGTACGTTTATCCTTGTTGGTACACATAAAAAATAAAAAACACATCAAAAAACAAAGTGGAAATGTTTTATTGTTATCACATAATACATTGCCATGTATAGTGTATAATTGTTTAAAGATATTTGGTGCCACTTAAGTTCCATCTAAAGTCTAGTATGAACTGTGACTTATGACAGTGGTCATTAAACTTAGTGTTGACATTACCAATATTCTTTTATTTTCATCACTTTTATTATGAAATTTACACCATTGATAGATGTTTGTGATAAATTTTGCTGGAAATGTATATCAGTTGGTTCTATTGTTTTTTTTCGTAGTCGATACATCCTCTGCTTTAGAGCCGAAGTTGAAGGCAAATTATCTACAACGTCCAAAGGAGCATTTGCTTTGTTATTTTGTATTATTTTTCATATATTTGTTCTAGATGAAACCTAACTTGTGATCTTTTCTATAAGGTCACTGGTTATTTTTCTCCCAGGACTTGGTTCATGATTGTGATTTTCATTGCACTTTAATACCATATTAATCCCATATTTTTGTGTAGTATTTTGGGATGCAGTACATTTAAACAATTTATTTTTCCTGTACTCACAGACCCAATAGTAGTTATCATTCACTATGTTATTTTTTTCATACGTAAATCCGTTTCTAAACAACTTTGAACCACCTGCACCCGTGTAGATTGATCCCTACATTCACTTGACTCACTCAACGTAAACTTTATTTACGTTATACTTTTAATAATTATTTACATAATAATATATCGTAACAATGTCAAGAAACTTCCGCTACAAAACACAGTGATAGTGTTTTGCATGACTAACCCACGTTGAGCGACATTTATGATTCACCATCTACCCACTTAGCAGTACACATTGTAATCGAATTTGTATATTCTGTGCAATTGACACATAGATGCAATTGTTTTGTCATTGACTAAGCAATTGACTGAATAGAAATGGTAAATTGAAAACTGACGATACTAAATATTGGAAAATTTTATTTTGCGTAGAATGAGTTATTCCAACTGAAATATTTGACTACATAAAAATTGGTAAAAGTACTAGTTGGTAAACAAGTTATTGTTTAAACGTTTACTTGCCAAACATTAGGTTTGCGTTACAATTATTTGTGAAGAGATTTTTTGCTAAGTAATAATTTGGCAAATGAAATTATGCGGAAAATGGCTTGGGAAGTGATAATTTGGCAATTTATTTTCGATGAAATAAGGGAGACCCCCACTGACGATTTGTAACGTGGTCCAGGTTACTGGTCATTATGTAAGTGATGAGTACATCGACGAAGGCGTTTTGAACTCGTTGACCAAGGGTTGCCAAAGCTCTAAGATATTTATTTGTTGTGTCAATTATGCTACGTAGCGACTTACTTGACTCTCTATCTATAGGTTGAACATTAAAGAGTGCTTGCACATGATTGTTGACTAGCAATCTTTTGTTGTCATACCTCTCACAGAGTAACTTCCAGGCTGCGTCGTAGTTTTCTGATCTGAAGTCAAGGTTATCAACAACAAGAGAAGCACTACCCTTTAAGGAAGCACGGAGATAGTGTAATTTATTGATTTTATAAGTTTTTTTGTTATGTAGTAAGCTCAATCTGGACCCCTTATGAATATAACACAATAAGCGAGATTCTTTGCCGATGAGCATATAAGAGATCATTATTTAAGGCGTATCGGGTAGAGTCTAGTTTACCATTATTGAGTTTATCAATAAGTTTAAGTGTCTCCTCATCTGCAGATTGAGCTAACTTAGCCCAGTTTTTAGGGTTTTGAATATGACATACATCAATAGGGTTCCTACTTAGATAGTCAGCATGAGACAGTAAAGACCCTTTCCGATATTCAAAAGTATACTGAAAATCTTGCTGAGCCACCACCCAGCTATGCGTAGAAGAAAAACCTTTTTTTTTCAGTTAACTTTAAAGAATAACGATCTTGAAAGAAATGCCTAACAAGTACTTTCTAAAGTTTTGAGGGGCCTTTACCACAGCCAATGTTTCTAATTCGTATTGGACTCCACGCCCTGAGTTGACTTGCTAAAATACGCTACAGCGCGCCTATGTCCTCCTTCATGAATCTGTATCAAGACTGCGCCATAACCGATTGCGCTTGCGTCGGTATGTACTTCAGTCGCTAATCAGTGGTCGTAAATAGCGAGAACGGGTTCGTTTGTTAAGCAATCGATAATGTACTTACCCACGGGCATTATGTTGTTCAACTTTCCACTCAAACGGAACGTCCCTTTTTGTTAGGCGTGGAATACATGCAGTTCGTCTAGCGTAATTTGGAATGTACCTTCTAAAATAGCCCGCAAGGCCAAGGAATTGTAGAATTTGCTTAACATTACTAGGTTTTTAGACTCGACTAGTGCTTGTACTTTACGCGTGCTCGGCCTAACCTGACCATTGGATAACCCTCCCCAGATACTCTATTTCCGTACTGAGGAAAGTACATTTCTTTAAATTTATCGAGAACCCAGATGAAGTAAGCGTTTCTAGGACTTGTCGCAAAAAACTAACCTACCAATGTGATCCTCAATGAGGGGCAAAGGAAACTTATTTTTAACAGTACGTGAATTCAAGACCCTATAATCCACGCATATTCGATCTGTGCCGTCTTTCTTTTTAACTAGTATCACGGGGCTCGCGCTCGCGATGGAGATTCAGATTCCCGTATAATGCCCATGTTCATTAAATCCTTAATAATGTTACGAACGCGAAGTCTCTCATCATACGACAATTTATACGGTCTGTAGCACACTGTTTCAGTATTGGAAACTTCTATTTTCATGCTACCCGACGTAACTGTAGATGTAGCCGTGCCCGATATAAAGTAATTCGAAAAATCACATATAACCGACAAAAGTAATTCCTTTTTTTCACCTTTAAGAGGCGTGTTCACCTTACTATTGTCAGTGATATTATTCACAGATACCGATATATCTGAACGCGTTAACAGCTGAACACCGTTCCTTCGGATATACGTGACACCCGCCGAATATATATTATATCGGTACCTATTATAACCGGTGTGTAAATGCAACTATGTGGGACTACGTAAAGATCAGCTTCGATAGACATGTTCAATAATTAATGTCACATATGAAGTACTTTCGACTAGCTGACTTTCTATACCCCGTAAAACGCGATAGGTCGGTTTCTGGTTAGCCTTAAAATGTTTCAACAACGACTTCGATACGAGTCATATACAAGAACCACTATCTACTAACACATCTACCGGTACCCCTTCGATTACAGCGCTTGTAACATCTGTCGTTGATTTCCAAGCACTAATATCCGATTTTCTACAAAAATTGACACTATGTGAGTTATGGTTGGTTGACTCGGAACGCTGTCCGGCAAAACAATCATTGACTACGTGGCGATTTTATTTTTAAATGAACATGTTTTCGTTGAAGGTGACGGTGTCTGTATTTCAGACGGTTTTGACCCCGATCCGTTGTTAGGCCGCGCTCTCTTAGCACTGTTACAGTCTATATTGTCTTATCTAAAAGTTTAAATTCTTGTACTATTAAAAAAAAAAAAAAATAAATAAATAAAATAAAGTTTATTGTTCTTCTCTCACATAGAATTTACAAACAATATAAAACAAACAAACAAAACATTATCGAAAATTGTTATAATCTATGCGAGAGACTGGTTTCTGTACTAGGAGACCTGTATGACAGATTACCAGCCTCTCCAGACTCCGGACAACATGTGAACAGCTGTACACAGATTGAGATTATTGCTGTTGTGGGGGTACAAAGTGGGTGAGAGGAACTAAATTGCATGAGTGAGTAATTGAGTATGTGTGCGAGAGTATGTGTGCGCGAGTGTAAGTGCGAGTGTGTGTGAGCGTGTATGTGTCTGTGTGAGTGTGTGCGGGAGAGAGTGAGTGTTTATGTGAGTGAGTGTGTGCTGGGTGAAGGAGGTGACAGCATACGCAGTTGGTTAGGATGGTACAACAAGCAGATTTTCAGTGTCATCGTAGTCGAGGGACTTAAGCCAGGCAGTAATAGCCCTCTTACAATTAGCTCTTGTAAGAGGGTAAACTGTTAGCTTCTTGTTTATCTTATTATATAGATGTCCACCAAGAAATTCAAAGAATTTGCGTGAGAAGGCGGTGCTACGATTAGTAAGTGCTGGGCAAACCCTGTGTTTGACTCTCTTGTTTGCATTAAGTAAAGGATCATACCCTATTAGTGAATGTTGTTTTAGAGCGGAGCACAGAATATAAAGTTGTCTTACTGTCAGCACATCAGAGAGCAAGTACAGATCTTTGGTAGGAAAGAGGAAAGGTAACGACAGGCTTACTTTTAGTACCGCTCTTTGAGCTCTTTCAAGTTTTATTAAGTTAGTTTTACAAGTGCCACCCCATACAGTAATGCAATATGTTAGAATGGATTGGCACAGTGCCATGTAAACCATTTTAATGACATTTTTATCTGCAACACGGCTTAAATTTTTAAAAATGAAAATTAATTTTCGAGTTCTGGAAGAAAGAAGGTCCAGGTGGTGCTTGAAGCTGAGAGTACTATCAATCATGACACCCAGGTACTTTATACTAAAAGCTATTTCTAATCGACTGCAGGAACAGGAGTGGGCAGATGAACAGTAATGGGCCTTGATGTAATAATTTTCGTGAACTGTGGATGAGATGTTTTTAATAGAGAATGGTACAAATTTAGTTTTGCTGACATTGAGAGTAAGGCCGTTGTTATTGAGCCAAGAAGTTACAGTATTGAACCCAGATTGAGCAAGGCCGTAAACCTCATCCCAATTGTCGCCATGAGTCTATTCGCCTATTGAGTTAGATAAATGTAGGGAAAAATATGACACTGATATCCAGCTCCTCTATAATGATATACTACACAAGGAGCACTTGCTGAAGGATATTTTTGAAAAATATGAGAATTCACAACAGCAACTAAGTGACCGCTTGCTTGAGGCTGGGGAACTACTTGACTTGGTGAAGTGCAATGCTGAGATGTATGAGTCTCTTGCTAATAACGTCTCATGCAGTTGCGCCAACCAACCACTACCTCCTCAGTCTCAGCCTAACTTGCCCCCTCCGGTGTTGGCTCTTCCAGCAGAGACCTGTGTTAATACACAGAAAAATAAATCAATATTTTTTTGTGACGAATTAGGTTCAGGCTTTGGGAAAATTTTACTCAATTACCTTAGCCATAATTTTACCAATCATAGCTATCATAACATAAGTTTTAAACAAATGATTAAAAGAATTGAAAACACAAACCTAAACAATTATTCTACTATGGTTTTATTATTAGGTAATAGTACTGGTATTACCAGAAAGGACATAATGGATGGTGTGGACACCTTATTAAAATTAAATATAGGAAAGTTGATGTTGTGTGCTTTTCCTTATTCTGATTCTTTATCTTATGATGAAAATAACAATATTTTTAAGTTGAATAATGCTATTCACAGGCTGACATGTTGTCATAGTGACAAATTATTGTATTTTGACACTAACAAGTTTGTTAGTGGTTTTAAGTTAACTCAGAGAACTTTATCTCTGTCTTGGGAATGTAGACATCTGATTGCTATGTTGATAGCATATAATATTAACGAGGTTATAGCTAATATAACAAAGTGTAGTATTAGTGACGAGTCTATGTTGTCTAGTTTTACAAACAACATAGTGAGTGATGTGACATGTTGTTCGAAGGAGGATCCACCTACAATGCCAACATACTTGGAGGCTTCTACCAGTCAGACAGGGTATTCTCTTCCTGCTGGAACTCATATGGGCACTTTAGACTCTTCGCTTGTAGTTGTGGATGTTGCTCC
Organism: Xanthia icteritia; assembly: GCA_949128155.2. Taxonomy (NCBI): domain Eukaryota; kingdom Metazoa; phylum Arthropoda; class Insecta; order Lepidoptera; family Noctuidae; genus Xanthia; species Xanthia icteritia. The sequence goes on from OX421936.2 coordinate 23,593,324, forward strand.
GTATAACTCTTTAAACTAGGCAGTAAGACAACAGAAGTTACCCCTTCAATTAACCAATTATTATTAGAGAATAATAAAAAGGTATCTTCTGGCAATATAACTCATAATATTAAATCAAAGGGAGTGCAACATACTTTAAAATTATTTAATCAAAACATCCAAGGTTGCTCTTCCAAATTACTTGAAATAGAATTGTTTTTGGAAAATACCAAGTTTGATATCATTTGTTTAACAGAACATTGGTTAAAAGATCATCAAGTGATGTCAATTAATTATGAAAATTATTGTGTAGTCAGCCATTTCAGCCGAAAACGTATGATACATGGCGGGTCATTAATACTAATTAAAAATTCTATTAAATCGAAAGAAAGAAAAGACATCATCGAACTGTCTGTTGAACACAACATTGAATTGTCCTGTGTTGAGCTTGATAAGCATGTTGTAGTATGCGTATATAGACCTCCAAGTTACCAGAATCTATCTGTGTTTGATTCTGTAATGGAAGATGTATTAAAGAAACTTAGTACTAGTAGTAAGTCAATAATCATATGTGGTGACTTTAATATTAACTTGTTAGAAAATAACTCGAATACTGTCAGATTATTAAGTCTTTTTAAGTCATTTGATTTGTCAAATGTTTTTATTGAACCAACCCGAGTGACAGCTTCTTCTGCCACCTGTATAGATAATATTTTTTGTAATTGTGATTACTTACACAAACAAATTGTAAACAAGTTGCCATCAGATCACAGTGGACAAACAATAACATTTTGCTCCTACATACCTTCACAAAAAATTCAAATAAGGTTCAGGGCAATTACATGTAAAAGTTTAGAGAAATTGAATAATTCTTTGGCCAGTAGATTATGTGTTCAGAGTTTTAATAATATAGGTGACCCAAATGAGTTCTACGCCGAGTTCTTTTCACTATTAAACACGCAATTTAATGACACTTTTCCACTAAAGACTAAAAATATTTACACAAAGTTCTTATTTAGTGATTGGGCGACTGCAGGTATTCGTAAAAGCAGGGAAAAACTATTTGAACTTTATGGCCTAAAGCAACATACGAATAATACAAGCTTTCATAAGTATGTTGCAAAATATTCAAAAACTTTTAAAAGTGTGTGCAAAATAGCCAAAGTTCTTTATATTAGCAATAAAATAAAATCAGCTGATGATAAAATAAAAATTACCTGGCAAATAATAAATAATGAAACAGGTAGGAAAAAACAGCGAAATACTGAATTTAATTTAGAGACTGCACATGGCACTATCAACTCAGATGTAGAAATAGCTCAGGAATTTGAAAACTTTTTTGCTAATATTCCCCTTAAAACTACTGAAGCTTTAAATTCCTCACCAGCGCTTTCTGCTGCCTTACTTAGACAGAATGTGAAGGCATGCTCTTTGGAGTTCAGGTTTCAGCATACAAACCCCCAGGCTGTTATAAAAGCTTTTAAAGATCTTAAAATTAAATCAACAGAAGATCTCTGGGGAATGTCTGTAAAAGTCTGTAGATCTATTATCGAAACCATTGCGCCCTATTTAGCTTTCATATTTAACACCAGTGTAGACCAAGGAGTCTTTCCGGATCTCATGAAACACAGTAAAGTAGTTCCATTGTTCAAATCCGGTGATAGTAAAGAACCCAACAATTATAGGCCTGTATCAATTCTACCAGTTCTCAGTAAGGTGTTTGAAAGGTTGATGCTCAATCAAATGTTACTACACTTTAATAAAAATTCCATCTTTCATGAACATCAGTACGGTTTCACCAAAAGGCGTTGTACCACTGACGCCGGTGTCACCCTAATAAAGAACATTTTTAATGCCTGGGAAGAAGCACAAGATGCCATTGGTATCTTTTGCGACCTCTCGAAGGCGTTCGATTGCGTAGACCATGAGACACTTCTGCTGAAACTGGAGCACTATGGGATTAGAAATATAGCTCTTGATTTACTAAGATCATACCTGAAAGATAGAAAGGTTAAAGTTCAAGTAAACGGCGTAAACTCATTGGGGTCTGAAATGGCAATGGGCGTTCCTCAAGGTTCAATATTGGGTCCATTCCTCTTTTTAGTTTACATTAATGATTTACCCCAATTACTTCAAAATCAACCGAAGATGGTGTTATTTGCAGATGACACATCATTGATCTTTAAAATCAATCGACGGTCACAAAATCTTGACGACGTGAATAGCTCTATTCTTCAGGTCCAACATTGGTTTACGGTAAATAATTTGGTACTAAATAAAAAAAAAACCAAATGCATTCGATTTCAATTACCTAATGTTAGAAGTAGCGAATGTGACATCATATTGAACGGAGAAAAACTGGAATTTATTAATCAAACTGTTTTCCTGGGAATCACATTAGACGAGAAATTACAATGGGGACCTCACATAACATCTCTTGCGGGGCGGCTAAGCTCAGCCGCTTATGCTGTTAGAAAGATAAGACAGTTAACAGACGTAGAAACCGCGCGATTGGTCTATTTTAGTTACTTCCACAGTATTATGTCGTATGGCATTTTACTGTGGGGTCGGGCTGCTGACATTGAATCCATCTTTATTTTGCAAAAGAGAGCTGTCAGAGCCGTTTATAATCTACGTCACCGCGAATCTCTCAGGGAACTATTTAAAAGGATTAATATTATGACGGTACCTTGCCAGTTCATTTATGAAAATATTATGTATGTTAGAAAAAATCGACATCTTTTTAATAAAATAAGTGATAGACATAATTTTAATACTAGAAATAAAGATAAAATAGATCAACCATTTTTCAGATTATCTAAAGTACGTACATCTTTTATGGGGTACTGTGTTAAATGTTACAACAAAATACCTTGTGATATTTTGCAATTAAATGAAAGAAAATTTAAAGCTCATATTAAAAGTACACTTTGTAAACAAGCATATTACAAATTAGAGGATTATATCCAAGATAAGAATGCTTGGAAACATGCTGGTCCTGCTCCATAGGATAATTTAGAATCAAGACAAAATCAAACTGGTTGCAAATTTAAGTGTATATTTACTTTTACTTTTACTATGTTTGTAAATATGTGAGCACCATGTATCTATCACATAATTAGTTTATCTGTTGTTGCTTCATTTTTAATTCTTAATTCTTTTTACCTATTGTGGTATAAAAATTTTATTCTAGGTGCATCGTCCTCACATATAATTATATAACTAATGTACTTATACAAAATATTGTAAAACATTTTAAAAGAGTAACGGTGGAGTTTCTTGCCCATTCTTCTCCATACGAAAACTACCTTTTGGAAGGGGCAACTAGAATCAATTAATTTTTTTTGTAAATTTTTGACGTTCAAAAGTGCCTTATACGGGCCTACTTGAAATAAATGATTTGACTTTGACTTTGACTTTGACTTTATACGTTTGTGTCCAATCTTTCCGCAAAAATGACATTTTAAATCGCTAACCCCTTTCTTATTTTCATTATGTCGGACGGTGGAAGAACTAGAGGACGTGGTACACGAGAAATATCGCGGTTAGACCGATAATAATTTTCTGGTTTTACATACATCGACAGAAATTGTACTAGATCACCGGATTGTAATTTGGCATTAGTGGCTGCGGCCTTAATATGAGGATCAGTAATGCCCCTTAACACTATGGCAACAATTAACTCGTCAGACAATCCCCTAACCAGTCCCAACCTCAATAATGAACGCCTACCATATTCGGCATAAGTAGCATAACTTTTGGAATCTTTGGTCATCACTTCGTAAAGAATGGGCGCAATATCGACGGTTCGCGGGCACAATGTTTTAAATTCCATTTTGAATGAAGTCCATGAACGATCGGTGTTAGACCACTTGTTCAACTACACACGTGCGTCTCCCTTTAAACAGTTTCCGATTCGCGACAAACACCCGGTATCATCCCATCTGTTAATTTCTTTAGCCCTAGGTATCTACTTCGTCGCAACAAACGTCTATATTGTGAACATGTGGGTCAAAGTTAGAAATAAAATAATTATTAGACCTTACTCTAACCAATGAAGTGATGGCCTTCACGATTCTGCTAGTTGCATCTCCGCCTGTTGAGGTACTTTCCCGAGATATTGAGGTACCACCCTGAATATCTCGGGAAAGTACCTCCGTGATCCACTGTCGAGTCGTCATCGCGCACGTCGTCGGCGACCGGACTATTTGCTAATGCGGGTAGGACTGGTTTCGGCGATGTCGACGGAACCTATGAAGGAAACCCGGACGGCACCGGCGGCGTAGCAAAACGTTCCTCAAGTGTATTTAACTTGGCAAGGACAGCATCCAGCGCATCCTTGCTCGAATCACGCTTGCGTTTACGAGAGCGAGATTTTTTTTCGGACATTATTCGACTTTTCTAAACTAAACACTTGATAGAATAAAAACTATTTACTATAAAATTTTAAATCAACAACACTTATTTTCTTAATTATAATGTCGATCAGGAATAACAAAAGCTGGTAGGCAAATGAGGCACTATGCCACTTCTGATATTATCGATCAGAAGTGAAATTAAATTAAAAAAACAATCATGAAAGTAACACAACACTTATATATTTCAATAATTACAAGCACATTCTATAATAACAAGTTTATGTAAAATCATCCCCCAAAGGGGTAAACTAGGGAAAAATTCACATCTAATATTGATTTATTTGTCTGATTTTGTGTGATTTAAGGGATTGAAAATACAGTCATAGTCTGTACTATGACTGTATTTTCAATCCCTTAAATCTCTTGAAAAGAGATAAATATCTTGATTTAACATTTAGTTATTTCATTAAAATCGGACCATTCTGTCAAAAGTTATTACAAATTTAAAGTCATAACCTTTCTAGCATGTAGATATTACGTGGTCAATAGAGTAGGTAAGTCAAATGAATAATTCTTGTTTTAAGCATTTTTATTAATTTAAAAAAACCGGACAAGTGTGAGCAGGACTTGCGCCCTGAGGGTTCCGTCTCAAGGACCGATGCCTGCCGGGGTCGCGGGAAAGTCCGAAAGGGATACCGTGGCCCCTGGCAAGTACAGGCAACTGAAGGAACACGGGTGGGTTTTAGTCAGTAAGATTCTGACACGCCCTCCCGTTCCACCCAGAGCGGAAGAAGTTATTTGATAATTTCCGATAATGTATCGAAGAACAGCCCTGTAGTAAGATAGTTATGGTTAATATTCGTTAATACTATTTTTATAAGACGTGAATATAGCTAACGTTGTGATTTATTTTTTTGGAAGCCAGAACTGTTCTTTCCCAATAATGTTACATTTATTACAGAAGTCAATCAGTCTGATATACTTACACTTTTCGAATATTTTCGATAGAATAGGTATCAAAGGTATTGGGCGATAGTTGTTAACGTCTGATGTTTCACCGGTTTAATAAAGTAGCTTAACATTTTTCCTCAAGCACTAAAGCTGTAATTGACAAGGGAGAATAAAATAAGTTCATTAGTATATGCTTTAATGATTTTAGTATTAATTTCGTCATAACCTTCGAAGTTTGTGTTATTCAATGAAATAGTCACTGCTCTAACTTCATTCTCGGACACAGGTCTAAGGAACATAGAATGGACTATTAGACAGTCGTTACAGTTTATTTTTACACCCTTACTCGAAGATTGTGCTATATTAATATAGTGGTTATTGCTGTTGCTATTTCTACAGTACTGAAAGTACTGTGTTATCAATCAGAATAGTTTCTATGTCGTCCCTATGGTTATTGCTCCCGATTTCATCCTTTATCACTCTCCAAACAGCTTTACAGTTGTTTTTACTATTGTTTATGTACTCAGTGTTTGCGTTCTTTTTTGACGTGTAAACGCATTTCTGTAAAATCTTCGAGTATTGCAAATATTTAGTTTTATTTCGTACATTTTTGTTCTTGTAATATTGATAGCAAAAAGACCTTTTTTTTTCAACTTTGCTTTAGGCCTTTGGTTATCCAGTTCTGTTGCTTTTTATTATTAGTATTTACTTTCACCTTTATTTTTGGGAAACATAAATTATAAAACAAGCCTAACAATTCGTGAAAAGAATTGAATGCTATATTTAAGTCGTTCTCCTCGTAGACCTCCGACCGTGACACATTTCGTATGCATTCCTTAAATTTCTGGATGTTTTTCAAGCTATAATCTCTTTTGTAGAAAAAATATGTTGTCTGGTTTTGTATCTTATTTTTCAAGGAAAAACTCAACATTTGTGCTGTGTCGTGGTCCGACAGATGCAGAGGCATTACAGTAGCATTAGCATCAGGAATGCAGGCACATTGCGTCAGGATTGTTGTTCATCTCCTGGAGTTCATGCAAGGTTAGTTCAAGGGCTTCTCTTTTGTACAAGATGCTGGCAATATTTTGATGGATTATTTTAAAATTATGATGTATTACAGATGGTGGAATTATGGGCTCGAAAAGACTTTAAATTGTTTTTTATTACCGGAAAATAGTACGGGATAGCTCCTTTTTGGGGTTTCTCGGTGAGATTTATTAGGTTTTCTGATTTTTGTTGACTGAGGATTATACGATCAAAATAGAACGGAATTGTTCTCCTTTTAGGTTTAATAAGTTTGGTGCTTACTTTAAGACTTGATTTGTTACTCAGTAAGTATTAGTTTTACAAGGTTACTAGGGTTTTTCTTTCAAGAAATACACATTTTTTTATAGTTTATACATACATTTTTGATACGATTATTAAGTTTATTAACATCTCATCATTTTTAAGCACATTTGATACAGTGATCATGTTGTTATAAAATGTATCTCGTATAATTTGTGATTGGGATTACAATTTAAAATACACCTTGTATTTTAAATTGTAATCGTTTTCTCCTACACATATCACAAGTTTTGTTAGTATTAACAGAAATATATAACTGCTAGCGCCATCTATTTAACTCTGTAGGCATTGCAAATGACAATAAAAGTCAGTCTATTGTAAAACTAGAAAATGTCTTTTATTAGGTTTTGGGCTCAGACACTATAATTAAATAAATAATAGATGAAACGTTAAGTACTGCGCGGATTTGTAGTAAAAATGACGGCCAATTATATAGCTAACGTTCCTAAGTTGCGCGGTCGTGAGAATTATGAGGATTGGTGTTTTGCGGCTCAAAATGTATTGGTGTTGGAAGGCATGGCGTCGGCTATTGAAGAAAAATTGCTAACAACGGCAACTGTGGCGGAGAAAGCAGAAGATGCCAAAGCGAAGGCAAAGCTCGTGTTGACAATCAATCCATCGCTATATGCTCACATAAAGCAAGCGGCGACAACTTATAATTTATGGGGCAAATTGAAAACCATGTTTGATGATTCTGGCTATACGAGAAAAATAAGTTTGGTCAGAAATCTCATCAATATTCGTCTTGAAAACTGCAATTCGATGACGCAGTATGTGACCCAGATAATAGAAACAGGGCAGCGACTTCAAGGAACAGGTTTCAAATTAACAGACGAATGGATTGGTGCATTAATGTTAGCAGGATTGCCCGAAAGATATGCGCCTATGATAATGGCCATTGAACACTCGGGAATCGAGATAAGTGCCGATGTCATTAAAACCAAGTTGATGGACATGTGTGCTGAGGTTAGTTCAGTTTCCGGTTCGGAAAGTGCATTTGTAGCAAAAGGGAAGCAGCGTGTGAAAAAGAGCGACCATGGACAATTGCAGGAAACATAATAACCGGTCAAAGTTATAAAATGTTATAAATGTAAACAAACTGGACACTATAAAAATCAGTGCCCCAACTCAGAATGTAGGGTATTTAAAAAGAAGTTTGACAATTCTAATAATGTGCGCTACAGGGCAAGATTAGTGGCAAAAGGTTTTACTCAGAAAGCTGGTGTAGATTTTCATGAAACTGTTTCGCCAGTTGTTAGATATTCTACCTTGAGATTGCTATTTGCTCTGGCAGCCAAGTTGAATTTAGATATTAGTCATCTAGATGTTACCACTGCTTTTTTAAACGGTTTTTTGAATGAAACTGTGTATATGAAGAAACCTGTTACTTATGAGTCTAGTATGGATGATAACAAAGTGTTAAAATTAAAGCGCGCTATCTTCGGTCTTAAACAGTCTTCCAGGGCTTGGTATAAGAGAGTAAATGATTACTTGATAAATTTAGGTTACAAAAAGTCAAAATATGAACCTTGTTTGTTCACAAAATATGAAGGAAAAGTTAAGATTATTATAGCACTTTTTGTTGATGACTTTTTTGTGTTCTCTAACTGTGTGACAGCAACTGAGCAATTAGTAAATGAACTGATTTGATAATGAACTGTTCAAGATCAAAAACTTAGGTCAGTTAAAACGATGTTTAGGCTTAAGAGTCAATATTAATGAAAAGGTAATAACAGTTGATCAAGCTCAATATGTAGACAATAAAATTTACTAAGGAAGTTTAATATGACAAATTGTAAAACTGCAGAAACTCCTATGGAGATTAATTTAAAATTAGAAAAGTCTGGGAATGTTTGTCAAGATTATCCATTTAGACAACTAATAGGAAGTTTAATGTATTTAGCAGTTTTAACCAGACCTGATATAGCTTACAGTGTAAGTTTTCTTAGTCAGTTTAATAACTCTTATGATGAGATTCACTGGAAGCATGCTAAAAGGGTGTTAAGGTATTTAAAAAAAACCAAAAACTATGGTCTTGTGTTTTCTAAAGATAATTCTTGTGTTGAAGGATTTGTAGATGCAGACTGGGGTTCAGATGTAAATGATAGAAAATTATTTTCGGGATTTTGTTTTAAATTGTCAAATACAGTGATTTCATTTGAATGCAGAAAGCAGAGACATGTAGCTTTATCTTCAACGGAAGCAGAATACATTTCTATGTCAGAAGCAAGTAAAGAGGCAATATATTTAAAAAATCTACTGTATGAGATAGTAGGAAATTCAGAGCCAATTGTTCTATTTAATGATAGCCAAAGTGCGCAGAAATTGGTTTCAAATCCAATTTTTCATCGCAGATCTAAATATATAGATATTAGGTATCATTTTGTCAGAGAGGCAGTATCCAATAATTTTGTTAAAATAGCTTATTTGGAGACAGCTGAAATGCCAGCAGACATTTTGACCAAAAGTTTAGGGTCTGTTAAACACAATTATTTTATGAAAAAGCTTGGGATTTTACCTGTTTCATAAATGTTTTCTGTATTATTTTTGTTAAGCGGAGGTGTTAGTATTAACAGAAATATATAACTGCTAGCGCCATCTATTTAACTCTGTAGGCATTGCAAATGACAATAAAAGTCAGTCTATTGTAAAACTAGAAAATGTCTTTTATTAAGTTTATCATTAGGATTTAACTTAGCATACCGACAGCTCGTTATTATTTGATTACATTTGGTTTCGTATTCGCGATAATCCTATACCACTCGCAAAAGGCCATGCGAGGCAAAAAATCTGCCGGTATTAACTCCTGGGCAGTCCTGGGTGTGACGGAAGTGGTATGGTATGGGTGCTGACAGTCATTGCTCAGCACTCGCCATATCCGCATATGGTTAGAGGCACCCAGCGCTAATGCAGCTCGCCGTGTGCGTGGATTGAGTTCAAAATGCTCCAAAACGGCTTCTTCAAATTCTGAATCAGTAGTAGGTACTCGGGCGACCCTCTGAAGCAGGTGCGTGGAATGACCCAGTTTGGTACAGACGATGTGATCCGACTAAAACATGCCGACGAAGGCAGCTGTCGACGCTCAGCATCTGGTCTACTCTCAATAAAACGGCGAGCGATTCTCGAGCAGCTCGCAAATTACCATGTTCTACTCCAACACACATAATTATTTCATAATATTCGCTATTAGTTAACGACATTTTGCAAACACAACAAAAAAAACGTGAAACTGATGCGCGTATCATAGGGACAGAAACCAGTGCACTAGACGGAGACGCGGCGGAACAGTCTACTGACGAGCAAAGCAATAACAATAATGCTAATAATGTAAAGCTCTTATTCCCTGCTATTCTGGTACCTAAATATTATTTCTTTAAAATTTGATACCTATGGGGTAGCTGTCCTATTAGTGTCCACTACTATTAAAAATATTGTTGAAAAATTCAAGATTATTTTACATCCTAATAATAATTTCTACTAAACTCCGTTAAACTTTTAAGTAAATCTAACACACCAGAGCAGACTAATTACGTAATTCAAATCCTTTTTTTTTTGGGGTGAGAAAATCATCAATGACTCAGCTACCGCCCTGGGTGGGGCGGAAGGAAGTGTTAGACTCTTATTAGGCTAAACACCACCCTGTTCCTTCAGTTGCCCTTGCATTCCGGGGCCCGCGTTATCGCGTTAGAACATTCCCGCAACCCCGGAAATTCCCGCAACTCCGGAAAATCATTCATTTCAATCCATTAAAGATCATAATTATGGGCCGCGTATCTCGTTAGAAGTCTGAATTATAAGTTGTTTTTACCAGGAGTAATTGAAACTACACGGACTACAATTGGTGCACGTACCCTAAGACCCTAACCCATTAGATTTACACACATTAGGATGCTTTTGTGTGTATAACGACGTAATCAGGGTTCTGTGAGCAAACGATTTTCAATTCGGCAATAACAATTCCTGTTACTCATGCGGTCCTAGTAAGTAATAAAAGTTTATTCATTTCTTTCCACAGTTAGATGCAGTTTTGCGACATTTAATATCGAATTCATTTGAATTTATAATTAAGACTAAACGTGCTCAAACCAATAAAACCCATGTACCACCACTCAAACAGCACCGACAGAACGTGAACTTCCGATAATTCTTTCGGTTAGTCCTACAGACAAAAATTATGCGGGCGTGCTATTATTTTGTAATTATAAAAAAAGTATTAACTTATTGATAATAGCTTTCGTTATAGTTATTTAAAAAAAAAATAACCTTATTTTAAAAATTATGAACGGACCCACTGTGATTTTATTTGTACTAGGAGTAGAATAAGTTGCGAAAAAATCAAGAGAAATCATGTTTTGGGTTCAGTTGGACATAAATTATTGTTACTAAATCCTTTTTCTATTCTAAGTTCTAATGGCAAATAATAATGTTTACCTATTAGGTTGGGGAAAAAGTCTTTTCGCATTATAGTATGTATGAACTTGTAATAAAATCTCTTTGGCTATACTATGTGTATCTGGCTGGTTTTGGTATCATTGAAAGTTTAAATTTTAAAGAACATAATTCCAAATTCAAATTAGGAAAATGTGTGATTTTTATTTGTTTTTCGTACTGTCAAGATGAGTGAATCTAATGAAGAAATTCGATACATTTTAAAATTTTACTACAAAAAAGGTAAAAATGCAACGCAAGCCGCGAAAAAAATTTGCGATGTTTATGGACCTAGTGCAGTGTCTGTGAGAGTAGCACAAATTTGGTTTAAGCGTTTTCAATCCGGAAATTTTGATGTCAAAGATGCACGTCGCTCTGGTCGCCCTATTACGGATAAAATGGATGCCATTTTTGAAAAAGTGGAGCAAGATCGGCATATTAGTAGTTACGACGTAGCTGAAGAACTGGGAATTGACCACAAAACAGTTTTGGCGCATTTGAAAAAAACTGGGTACACAAAAAAGCTCGATATTTGGGTACCTCACGAGCTCACTGAAAGAAACCTAATGAACCGTGTACTCATTTGTGATTCTTTATTACGACGTAATGAAACCGAACCATTTTTGAAGAAGCTGATAACTGGTGATGAAAAGTGGATCACGTACGACAAGAACGTGCGAAAAAGGTCGTGGTCAAAGGCCGGTCAGGCTTCACAGACTGTGGCAAAACCCGGGTTAACTCGCAACAAGGTGATGCTGTGTGTGTGGTGGGATTGGAAGGGCATTATTCATTATGAGCTGTTACCACCAGGCAGGACCATCGATTCTGAACTCTACTGCGAACAACTGATGAGATTAAAGCAAGAAGTTGAGAGAAAGCGGCCGGAATTAATCAACAGAAGGGGTGTGGTTTTTCATCATGATAACGCTAGACCTCACACATCTTTAGCCACTCAGCAAAAATTAAGAGAGTTTGGCTGGGAGGTGTTAATGCATCCGCCGTATAGTCCTGACCTTGCACCTTCAGATTTCCACCTGTTTCGGTCTCTTCAGAATTCTTTAGGCAGTGTCAGGTTAACATCACGGGAGGACTGCCAAAACCACTTGTCGCGGTATTTTGATCAGAAGTCCCAAAATTTCTATAGCAATGGGATCATGTCCCTACCTACAAGATGGCAAAAAGTTATCGAACAAAATGGTACCTACATACTTTAGTTAAATGTAAACATACTATGTTAAAAAATGTTTTGAATTTTCTTAAAAAATGCGAAGAAACTTTTTCCCCAACCTATTATTTAAGCAATTAATTCCTGGTAGGGGATGCACGTAAGGATTCGATTTGTATGATCAATTCAATGGTACGAGCTGACGATTTTTCGAAACAATTCGTTTTAATGCGATCTTCAAGCAAATCGATTAAATAGTAAGGCGAATCGAATCTCCTGGATCGTATGTGTAAAAATTATTATGATAAGGGCTCATAATAGTTAAGTTCATATTTGCCCAAAGTATTATGCTGACAATCATAAACAGCGAATAGGTAGGTTTATCTATTTCAAACAAGATCAATTACATACATATGCCTACACTTTTTAACCTTTCCGCATTGTTTATGTAGCACTAAGCGAATATTAAAACATTTGACGGTTTGATTGATAGAAGTTCTCATTTCGAATGACATAGCTGTTTTATAAATTAGTCAATTGAATGAATTTTTAGAAGATCGATTCAAGAGCACGGGATTCGATCTGTGAATCGAATAAAAAATCGATTTCACCGGTCTTAAAAAATGAGACGTTTTAACGTTGAAGCCCCGAGTTCACTTTCAACATTTTACAGAATTTTTCGGTGTTACTTGTAATTTTTTAGGTCTAATTGACGAGAATATCCGTCAGGCCATAGGTTGAAACAGCCCACAGACGATAATAGCCGTAAAAATTGTGATTTAAGCCGCTTTAGTCGACTTTAACCAATTGGTCGGCCACCAAAATAAAAGGTTAGGAATAACGTTAGGAAATTTACAGTAAATATTGTTTTTGAATTAGTTATTTACTGTGTTGTAGGTACGATGGTAAGGTGGGTGGTGGGTGGGAGACTACTTTGTAGATAATAATTATCTACAAAGTAATCTTCTACAAAAGGACAGCAACGTAAAACACCAACAAGTGTGTAATGTATCCAAATATTATTTCGTTAAATTTTAATTCCCAGACCAATTAATTGTATTGTAGCTAGTTCACAAACATAATCAAAGTTTAGGAAAAGTCAGTAATAATATCTTGTAAAAAAAAAACATGCGGAACCTTTTATTTAGAAATACCAGGAGTAAGAGGTTTATTTTTACTTACAAATAGTTCGCTGACACCGATCAGCTGACTTAGTGTTTATTTCAATTTGAAAAGTTCGGTATTTGGTATCAATTTATTAAAAATTCTCATAACTTCCGAACATGTAGAGGTAGGATTAAAAAACCCTTCCAATATCGTTTGATATCATCCAAGGAAGCCGTGCCCTTGGTATGTATATACCCTTTCCGTTACACGTTGTATAATGATTTTTATCTTTATCTTTGAATCTTGCCATAACATCATAATAATTATATTTCTCGTATAGACTCTTCGATTTCAATTTTATCGCTCGGCTTAGCATTTTTTAACAGATTTTTTGTTTTTGATTATTTTCAGAACTTTTCTTCTTTCTTTTTCATTTCTTTGTCTTCCTGTTTTCTTCTTTTTTTCATTTTCTTCCACATGTGCTTTCCTATTCTTTCCTTTATTTTCTCTCTTCTTCTTTTATTCTATTTTCCTCTTCTATCATTTCAATATGTATTTTATACCTTTGACCTGTTAATCCAAATGACATAGAATTAATTTCTTTGCGTGTCGTGTTTTCTTCTTTGAAGTGATTGTTGGGTAGTTCAAAAAACATTCAATTTTATTGGTATTCATTCCTGGTTGTATTTGTTCCTTATTGATCGTATACACGTCTATAGCAGGAACATTATTTTTAATTTTCGGTGCCTTTCAGTAAACACAGGTGCAAAAGATGTAGAAAGCGCATCACTCAGACATAATTCCGGAATTTTACCAGTTCTCTCTGACATTGAGCCAGCTAGTGGAGTGTTACTTGCTTTATTAATAGTTAGTTCTCCATTAGTAACGGACCTAAGAGCTCTTTCCAATGTTTCTTGGGTAGGTATGTCGAAACCTTTCGTATTTATTTTTATTGGAATCTATAGTAATCTAAAGAGACAGTAATAAAAAAAAGAAAACTTAATATAATAATAAAATCTAGTCAATCAATCATCTTCATGATGAAAGCTAACATTTGAACATGATGAAAAATGTTAGTTCATTCACTAGATTTTATGAACCAATAAATGAACATACCTGTCCCAATACTGGCCTAAAGATCAGAAATCAATTTTTTAAACTATTCTCAAAACATGAATCTTGTGCCATAATAATAAATTACATATTTGAATAAAAGTATGAAATTGACGTTTGTCCAGTGAATGAACGGTCGTTCATTCACCGGATTTCAAACAATTTTTCGTTCCAATGCTGGGACACCTAATAATTTGCTTAAAACTGGCTAAAATGGCAATGAAATTGATTTAAGACATATCGTATAAGTATCCTCTATTCGAATGAATAAATAACTTCTAATACATACTTCAATTACGGCTACAATGTGATATTATAAATGTTGCGTCTTACCTGACTCCTAAATTCTTGCCCGAACAAATATACAGTTACACCAACACTGCCAACTTTAAACGGTCACCATTTTAAAATGAACGGTGACATAAGTAATTAAATTTGCCACTAAAGAGCTGCAATTACGAAAAAAAATACTGCGTTGGGTATAAATATCTTAATTTCTTAATTTTTGGAAAAAACACCTTTTTGTACATTCACTGGGGTGTGTTCATTCACTGGAGCACCTACCCTAGTTATACAATTAAAATTTTAGGTGAAAAACGTCAAATACAGAATAGCAAAATTGACATTTTCACTAAATTAAAATATCTGTGCCATCTTAGTGCTGTCAAACTAAAATGTAGTTAAGTTGTGTCACTTTAGTCTATTTCAGAATGGGAAATCATTGTTTGACAGGAATTTGATCAGGATGATTTTTTGTCTAGTTT
This sequence comes from Xanthia icteritia, assembly GCA_949128155.2. NCBI lineage: Eukaryota > Metazoa > Arthropoda > Insecta > Lepidoptera > Noctuidae > Xanthia > Xanthia icteritia. The sequence continues at coordinate 23,608,536 of OX421936.2, forward strand.
AGAGGCATTTGTGACAAGAGAATCGGCACCACTGCCTTTATTATTTTACTAATAGCATATTGTCGTACAGGGCACATTAGTGATATGCGGAAGCTCCAAAGGGGACATTTACCTGCAGGAGCTGTCAGGGAGTCTGTCTGCTTCGGACAAAAACGACAAAGGTCTGCTGACACTGGTAAGTTACGAAGCGGTGTCGCGAGGAGGTATGCTGTAGGCTCGCCCCTAGTGACGTGTTCGTGTGCGCAGATGCTGGAGCGCGAAGCCAAGCGCGAGCGCATCCTGGAGGCTCGCTTGCGCGAGATCAAGATGAAGCAGCGCCAGGCTGAGGAGGGCAGCCCCACGCACTCCGCCTCCGAGATGGACGCCACCGTAGGTGACAAGGATCTCGCCGACGCCGCGCTCGAGTACATGCAGGTCGCCAAGAAGGAGCTCGCCGCGCTCTAGCGCTCACCCACGCACCGCGCACTCTCCCGCACGGCGCACACTACGGACAGCGGGTTCCCCGCACCTCGCACATCGCACCGTTCAGATGGTCATCTACGGTCAAAACGCAGTCCGTCTCATTACAAAACTAACTATTCATTCGAAACAAAGTTGAGGAACCGTTGCGCATCATTTTTGCCCGAAACTTCAAAACATTCGTTTTATGTACAGAATCCGTAGATGACGACTTCGGGAAGGGTCTTTTAACACCCGTTATGTTGCGCATCTTTTGTTTATCATATAAATACTGTTAAATAAAAGGCTTGTTCAAATATACTTTGTTTTATTTTGACAAAAAAATCATATTATAATAGCAATAATTACCTTATGATAACAGATATTCTTAATGTATCTGCTCATCGATTGCTTTTAAAATGGTTACCCATACGTCAGCGTAGAGAGTTGAGGGCTCTGTCTATGTTGTATTCTATACTCGACAAACCCACTTCTCCTTCTTACCTGACTTCCCATGTTCAATACCTATGCTCCGCCCATAGTAAAAATCTTCGTTCTACCAACAATCGTCTTCTACGATGTCCTTCTCACCGCTCTGGTTTTATACACTCTTCTTTCTTTGTCCAGGCGGTATTTCTTTGGAATGCGCTTCCTCTGAACATCAGGATGGCAACCAGTCGGTTATCTTTCAAACTGAAGGCACGTGAATATATTCGTGAAAAGTTGGCAGAATCTTTGCAGCGCTGATTTGGTGGATTTGTTTTCTTCTCTACCTATCGTTATTTCTCCTGACAAAGTTTATTCGGTTTATAATATATGTATGTATCTATGTATGTATGTATTAGTAAATATTCATTTTTAAGTTATCTATTACTCATGTTGCACCTGCCATGTTTTGTCTCTGCTCCACCCTAAGGTTGACTGGTAGAAAATGCCTCAGGCATTAAGTCCGCCTTTGTACAGTATTTTTTTTTACTTGTGCATAAAGTTTTAATAAATAAATAAATAAATAAATATTCAACATTTATCAGCATAGATTTATACAATGAAATTATATTAAAAATAAATACAAGATTCAACTTACTCGGTGATGCTAACTCCACGAACGTCGCACACAAACTGAGCTTGCAATGAGAGATGTCGCGACGCCCCCACAAGGGGGCGTGGCGAGCGGGGTCGGAGCGTCGCCCCTCGCCCGCGGAGGCTGACCGTGGCCCGCAACTACGGGCCCCTCAATATTGTCGGCCTAAATCGGCCTGCAGCCTGTGATGCAGCAAGCTGCATCTGTGTGTTTGGTTGCTATGAATATTTCTGTAGGCGCGCCACGATGCTAAATCCTATAGCGTCGCTTTCTTCACGACATCTCGGCGGTCTGTCCCCGCCAGGTGAGACCCCCAGTTGCCTGGGGGAGGCCCGACGAAGACGACCAGCAACGGAGATGCCGACTCGACGCTCCTACAGGTAGATATGTAGTTTACCCTCGCCCCGCTCACAGATCTAGCCGTTTACGGATTGAGGGATAAACAGTCATGTATGTATGAGCGGTTTGTACTGTAGTGTATCACCGCTCAGTGTCAACGTGCGTCGCGGCCCACGTCGCGTCTGCACGTGTTGTGTAGGATGCATGTGTAGTTATGGTTGTTTGTATATAGTTACGTGACATGCCTATATTAACTTAGAACACGCCACGCAACAGATGTGTGTGTACATCTGTAGAGTCTTATTATTTCGAGTGAGCTGCGTGTAACCTGGATGCTGCTCACTCGAGGCGTCAAATCCGGTGCGATGGGGTCAGTCGTCCGCTACCAGGTCGCGGGGCAGGGGTCTCGCGTCAGGTGGGCGCGCGTGCAATGGCGCTATCTGCCTGACATGGGGCCAGGTAGATGCGTCGGCACGCGCGAACATTACCTTCGCGAGTCGCCCTACAAACTCGTCCAGGCTCTCAATCCCGAGATCCCGGTGGAGTACGTCATTCCTCAAGAAAGGAGGAGCATCAACAATGGTCCGCAGCACAATGTTTTGTTGCGCGCGGAGCGTCTTGCGGCTCGACTCCTTCGTGAGGGCGAACCACGCGGGGGCGGCGTACGTCAAGATTGGGCGCGGATCCGGTGACCATCGCCTGCGTTTTACTCACGTTTACCGAAAGCCGCCACTTCGACAGCCAGTCGGGGAGTAGGTCGAGGGCGCGCTGCATCTTGACCGCTGCGTGTTTCGCATTGAGCGAAGTGGTTATGTACGCGGCGTCGTCAGCATACAGCGCGAGCGTCGCCTCTGTTGTGGTGGGGATGTCGTCGGTATAACGTGAGTAACACGCCGGCGACACGCAGCTACCCTGCGGCACACTTGTCAGCACCGGGCGGGCGCCGGATAGCGCCCCGTCGACCACCACCCTGAAAGTCCTGTTCGACAGAAAAGATGAGACCACTCTAACAACGCGACGGGGCGCATCGGAGGTGGCCAGTTTGTAAATAAGACCGTCGTGCCACACACGGTCGAAGGCCTTCTCCATGTCGAGGAATACTGCCACCGAGCATTCCTTTTTGTTTAGCGCTGTTGTCAGAAGGTGCAGTACCCTCGACAACTGGAGCGTCGTACTGTGCTCCGCCCTAAACCCGAACTGTTCCGGGCGTGGGGCGCTGTGATGCTGGAGGTGTCGCAGCAGGAGTACTTCGAACACCTTGGAGACTGTCGGCAGCAGAGTGATGGGCCGATAGCTCTCCGGCTTCACCGGGTTCTTTCCCGCCTTGGGCAGCATGATGACGCGCCCCTCCTTCCATGAGGTGGGAAAAACCCCCGTGCGCAGTATCCCCGTAAACAGGCGCGCCAGTGCCGCTACTGTGCGGAACGGCAAGTGGCGCAGCGCTGTGTTGGTGATACCTTCAGCACCGCCTTTCTGGGCTTCGTGTTTAGGATGGCGCGTCTAACTGCGCCCGGCGAGAAGAAGATCGGCGTCTCCTCGGGAGCTATCGGCGATGCGAAGTAGTCTCCCAGGTGTTGCTCTACCGCTGCGACATGCTCGACGTCGGCGGTCGGTTTTGGGCGGAACTGACGCTCTAGATGCTCGGCGAAGACCTCCGCCCGGTCCTCTGCTGCGTACTTGAGCGCCCCGTCGCTGTTTAGCAGAGGGCGCACCGGAGCTGGGGTATTCGACAGTTGGCGGCAAAGACGATGTACAGACGGCCAACTTTTTTTTTTTTTTTTTTGTTCGGGTTGGAAAATCCTCATGGATGTCCTCCGCCCTGGGGCGGGCGGAGGGGTCTGTCAGACTCTTACTGACTAAAAACCACCCCGGTGTTCCATCTCACACCTACGCCGGGGTCGCGGGAACGTTCAAATCTTCCGCGACCCCGACTGGTGCCAGCCCGCCTCTGCGGGCTCCGTCTCGTCGAGCGGGGGGAGTGAGGTGTTTGACTCCCCCCGCGACGTCTAAGAGGGGCGGCGCGCGTGGAACACTACGCACCGCCACCTCGGGTCCAGATGTATGGGGGGCGACGGACTTCCCTGGGTCCGTCGCCCCTGGACCCATTTAGGGGGGCTGGAAGAGGGCGTTGTCCGCGCTCCGCCGACGCCCGGTGCGCCTGCTGCGGGCCGGGTGAGAGGATGAAATCTCTCTCTCCCGTTCCGCAGCCTCCTTCTGCGAGATTACTACTTCGTAGAAGGATACCACCGCGTCCCAGGACTCCTCGCTGCCGACCATTGCATTCACAACGGCCGACAGCGACAGGTCACTGCCTACTCCTGAGATGAGGGCACGGCGCGGCTCCTCCCAAGCGGCACACTCTGCCAGCGTATGCCGCGCCGTGTCCTCCCGGCAGTCGACGCAGTGGTGACACCGGGCGTCCGGCTCCCTGTTTATGCGACACAGGTACTTCCCGAAGCAACCATGCCCCGAGAGCACCTGTGTCACTCGAAATGACAGGGAGCCGTGCCTCCTCCCGAGCCAGAGGTCGAGCACTGGCCGGACCGCCTCGATGGTGACGAGGCCGGCGGTAGGGCGTGAAAGCCTGTCCCGCCATTCCGCCACCAGGACCTCGCGAAGCTGCGACCGACGCTGCTCCAAATGGCGCTGCATCGGTCGCTCGCCCCGCGCCCGCGCTTCCTCGCGCCACCGATACAGTGACGCGAGTACCTTCGCTTCCAGGTCCCAGGGCGGGGATCCGGCCAGTGCACAAGCCACCTCGTGGGAGATCGTGCGGTACGCCCTGATGACTCTGACGGCCATAGCTCTCTGCGGCTTTCGCAGCACAGAGATGCTACCGGCCGTCAGGTCAGCCGCCCAGATCAGGGCCCCGTAAAGGGCCATCGATCGCACGATCCCCACGTAGAGCCGCCTACAAGCGGCGCTCGGGCCCCCCAGATTGGGAAGCAGCGTTGACAGCGCCCCAGCCGCGCCCAACAACTTGGGCGCCAACCGCCGGAAGTGGGGGCCGAAATCCCATCGGCTGTCGAGCACCAGTCCCAGATACTTCATGGTGGGCTCGACAGCGATTCGGACCCCCCCGACCACGATGTGTGATCCGGGCGGTGGCGCCCGCCGGGAACCATGAAACACCATGGCCTCCGACTTGTTGAGGGCCACCTCCAGGCCGAGGCGCCGTATGCGGCTCACCGTCTGTGAGACCGCAGCCGTCGCCAGCAACGCTGCCTCCCTGTGCGATTTCCCCCGAGCCGTGACCAGCGTGTCGTCCGCGTAGCACGTCAGGTCTACGCCCGGTGGGAACTCGCCTCTCAGCACCCAGTCGTACCCGATGTTCCACAGGAGCGGCCCCAGAACCGATCCCTGTGGAACACCGCACGACATGAGGCGCTGGTTTCCGCCATCACGTCCCACGTAGGTGACACACCTCCCCGCCAAATAAACCCCAACGATGCGGCGGAGGTAGGGAGGCACCCGATGGTACCGCAGTGCCTCCCGAATACAACTCCAGGGCAGGGTGTTGAAGGCGTTAGAGATGTCCAAGGACACCGCCACCACCACCCCACCCCGGGACACCGTTTCCTCCGCCAGGACTCTCACACGCGCTGTTGCGTGTATGGTGGAGCGCCCATGCCGAAAGCCGAACTGGCTCTCGTCCAGGTCCGGCCCCTCTCCGCACAAGTGGCCGACGAGGCGGGCTGCGAGTATACGCTCGAACAGCTTACCCACCTCGTCTAGCAGCACTATGGGCCGGTACGCGGACGGCAAGTCTGCAGGGCGCTCCGCCTTCCTGAGCAGGACCAGACGACCACTTTTCCACAAAGTGGGAAACTGGCCCCGCTCCAGGCACGCTGTGAAGAGTCCTCTTAGCTGGGGCTCTAGCTCCTTCAGAGCGAGGGCTAATGCTAGGCCGTGAACTCCGTCTGGCCCCGGAGCCACATTCTTGGCCCGGAGCCGCATCACGGCCGCCCCCATCTCTGCCTGTGTCACCTCTGGGATGCTGATGGCGTTTTCCTCCGTAGACTCTGCGGCTGTGGGCAAAGCCATCGGCGGCGGAGTGTGCTCCGCTCTTGCCGGGAAAAGGGCTGCGACTACCTCATCCAGCAGCTCGGGTTGGAGACTCTCCGTAAGTGGGGGCGCTGCGGCTCTTAGTTTCCCTCGAACCGCTCGATAAGGGCGCCCCCACGGATCCCCGTCTAGAGTCTCCAACATCCCTTCCCTGGCTCGCGTCTTCGCCTCGCCGATGGCCAGCCACAGAGTCCCCTTAGCCGCGCGGTACACCTCATACAGCGCGGCTTCTTCGTCAGGGACCCGACGACGTCGTCTTCAATAACGGGTGTACTGGCGTCTCACCGCCACGCACGCGACTCGTAAGTGCGCGATTTCGGCGGACCACCAGTACACCTGGCGCCTTGCGGACTGTGCGTGGACCCGGGGCATGGACGCGTCGCAGATTTGCGTCATCGCCCCGCGGAACCACAGCGCCTCCTGTTCGACGTCGATGTCGACGGGTCCGTTCGTTGCCGACTCCCGGCTCCAGGCCTGGACAATAGCGGCCTCCTCGAGAAGTTCCCTGTCGATGCGCTTGCGCGCCCAGCGCGGGCCGTCCATTAGCGAGACTGATGATCTGCGGCCGCCAGCGGTTTGGGCGGAGACGTCGAAACGGATGTATCTATGATCCGACAACGTCTCCACCTCCACGGCGACTCGCCAGTCACGAACACGGCTCGCGACAGCAGGGCTAGCGAACGAGACGTCAACAATCGATCCGCCCCGCTGCCGCACACACGTGTGGACCGAGCCCCGGTTCAGGACGACCAGGCCAGTCGTGACCGCCCACTCCTCCAATGCCTCACCCCTAGCATCGGTCACTGGGGATCCCCACGCCGCAGATTTGGCGTTGAGATCGCCCAGCAACAGCACGGGGCGAGGATGGAGTTGGCCCACGACGGCACCCAACTTGACAAGGAACCTCTCGAAGTCGGCGAGACTCTTGTTGGGCGAAAAATACGCTCCAACAACGCCAATGCCGTCCGCGAGGGCGGCTACCCAGCCGTGACCTCGGGACGGGTTGACGAGAGCCCCGCCAATGATGGCCACCAAACCGTCAAGGTCTCCCACCCAGCTATCCCGGGGGGGGGACAAAGTACGGCTCGGCGACCACAGCCACGTGAATCGACCACTCTGCCATGCTCTGGATCAAGAGATCCTGAGCTCTGGCACAGTGGTTGATATTGCCTTGGAGGAAATGGTAATGGTGTATAGACATTATGCGCATTCCATTCCCTCCGCACCATTCCTAGGCCGGGAGTCGGCCGAAGGGCTCAAAATCCCAATAATCCGTTGAAGTTCTGAATCTGAATTCTGCACTGTTGAGAGCCAGTCTGTTTCTGTTATAGAATTAACAATTTTTTCCGAGTAATTATTACTTATGGATGGGTTGCGACTCAAAGCGTCCACATGAGCCAAAGAAGATCCTGCTTTGTACTCGATTTCAAAATCAAATTCTTGCATTTGGGTCCACCATCTGGCTACCCGGGGAATCACGTTATATCACGTTTCATGAAAGTGGATCTTAACGAATTGCAATCGGTCATGATCTTAAAATATATCCCTACTAAATATACCCGAAATTTATGTAACGAGGCTACCACTGCCAGGGTTTCTAGATCATAAGAGCAATAATTTTGTTCTTCAGGGCTAGATTGCCTACTAAAATAAGCTACGGGTTTTAAAATATTCTGTTCATTTCTTTGTAATAGTATACCACCGATACCTATTTGCATGCGTCGGTGTGTAATTCTGTTATGGATTTTGAATCATACAGGGCTAGTATCGGTTTTTGAACTAAAATTGTTTTTAAGGTATTGAATGCATTTTGTTGATCGGGCCCCCATACCCAAACAGTTTTTTTTTAGTAACTGTGTGTTTGCAATAATCGAAAATCCCTTCACGAACCAACGGAAAAAGCTCGCTAGCCCTAAAAACTGTCTTACGTTGTGTTGGTCTTTTGGTAAGGGACATTTTTCTTCTGCCTCTATTTTTGCAGACCCTGGTTGGATACCTTCACTTGAAATATTAAACCCTAAATAAGTTATCAGTAGTTGAAATATGGGGTACTCAGATCTCATTTCAGATCTGAGTACCCCATATTTCACAGTTCAACCATTCAAGTATCCCTATGACTATTCGACATTCAGAATCCTCTATTCAAAACGAATGTTAATTTTATTGTAGTCAAAAACATCTATTCAAATTGGCTGTTGCATTCAGATCGAAATGAGACATCTATTCAAGATTGTTTTTAGAATAATTACTCCATTCGGAATGAAACTCCTACGATTGGGATTTTATTCTATGCTGGTGTATATTACCGCGAGTCAGGTATTTAAACCATTCGAGTATCCTTATGACAATTCGACATTCAGAATCCTCTATTCAAAACGAATCCTAATTGTATTCAGAATCATCTATTCAAATTGACTGTTGCATTCAGATCGAAATGAGACATCTATTCAAGATCGTCTATTTAGCAGCATCTGTTCGTGTGTGTAAATGAACAGAGCAGCACCCTAATTGCGTAATGCACGTTCAATCACAATTGGTTTCGATTTTAAACAAATTTCTAATCCAATGCTTCATAAGTTCGAAAAAAAATCTGCTCAACAACGTAAATAAGGCAATGAATGTTGTACATGAAACAAATTTTACTGAATTGGTTTCAAAAATAAGTTACGCAATTAGGTAGCAGTTTAATATGAACTGCTCATTTATAACAAGCTGTTCAGTGTGAACTTTCGATGGCGGTTGACTGTTATACTAATATTACTAGTGTTTAAAAAATAAAACTGATAAGTAGGTCAAGTTTAAATATTTATTTCTACATAATTATAAAAATATTATTTTGTACACACAGGTAAGTTTATAGATTAGAGATTCATACTTCGATTTATAAATAGGTTTAACATTCTATAATCATTAATACGTAAACTAGGATCGTTCTTATCTTATCTTACTGACAAAACACTTTATTTTCTTTACACCATTTATTCAGGCAAAACACATTTTTTAAGGCACATATATTGGTATGATGCATACAACTTATAATGTCAGATGAGTCTGAATAATTGTTATATAATGTTACCAAACTTGGACAGTTTTTACTTTCTAAATTGTATACATTATTCATTTGGAATATATCTTTTAACCATAACACTTTTTCATTTCCTTTAGTAAATAAAAATTTATTTTTAAAAAAGTTGGCAAAGTTTGCTTTATAATTAAAATATGGTACAAAGCCTTCGTTCCAGTTTATTCCTCTGTTTTTTTCAATCCAAGCCACTTGTAACCTTTCTTTCCTCGTCAATTCATAAAATGGTCGTGGTGGTTTTATCAACAGTACTTGTATATGTCCTTTATACATTATTGCTATTTCTTTTGGAATAAACTCGTTTTCTTGACTCTTAAACCCTTGAACATCTACGATGACATTCATGATAGTTTTCTCACGATATTACTCAGCGGCTTGTATTCAAACAGTCGATCGTTTATTATTAAACAATAAGCAGATGTATTATCTTGAATATCTTCAGAGCATTCAATTTCTAATCGCACGTCAACTGGTCCAGTTTTAAGTGAATCGTTTTGTCTTGAACAGTCAATCACAAAAAGCGGAGCAATTTCTTTAAACTGGTTTAAGCTAAGCAATGGATCAATGCCTAAGTTGTAATACGACTGACGAAAATTAGCATACATTTCATATAATATACTAAATTTACCTTCATCAAATTTCAGATTAAGTGAGTCATACGGATAGTATTGAGAATTCAAATATAATTTAATATTGCTTACATTGCAGTGATCAAATATCGAAGAACTTCTAGCTTTATTATTTTTTCGAGCTGTTTGCAAACCAAATATAACAAACCTCGGTTTTTCTAGCTGGGAAGTTGTCTTTACTGACCAGGAATGTTTCGTTGTTTTTGGTAGTAATGGATATTCATAAAAATCCCAATTTCTAAATGCTATCTGTATAGAACGATCTCTCTCCAGGCTTTTAAGCAATAACAATTTGTTACGATCAGAAACTTTAATATGCGGCACACGCCATTGTATTTTTTGTATATCTATTTCTACGTTATCATTTTTGTCAATAAGCACACAGTTCAATGCCGAGCTGCTTCGTTGTAATATAAGTTCATGTTTACAATTGATTATTATTTTATTATAATCTTCTGCAAATCCGAGTATTCTGTTCAATGGCACGATAACACTAAAATATCCGTTTCTAAATTTCGTACCACCTAAGTTCCATCCCCAGACTGCTGCAGCTTTACTTTCACCTTCATTCATAGAGACATACGATTTTAAGGTTGTCGTAATACCAACATTTTTAATGCGATCAATTTCAACACCATTTATTTCATACCTAATATCTTGAAACAAATATGAAATTGGATTGTTTATAAAATCAACATCTTTTTTTATTGTTTTCCCTGCTGGATCTTTAGTAGATACACTTGCATACCCTTCTATAAAAATGGAACTGTTGCAGGGTAATACATACAAATCTTGATGATGAATGGGTATTCTGATTTCATCATTTTCTTTAAAACTAGTGTTATACGGATTATAGCTATGAATCTCATAACTTTCAATAGAGTTGTCATGTTGCACTAAATCTGTTATTTGAAGCATGTTGTTAGTATTTTAATTTTAATCCAATATGTTTGAGAAATCTTTTATTCTCTTTAGTAATTTTAATTTGTCTTTTAATGTTTATCGCGTTGACACGTCTGGCTTCTTTGGAAACAGGATGTGAAATATTACAAGTTTTTTTCACGATAGGTGTTTTATTAAAAACTATCATGTTGTTTCTATTCATGAACAAAATAGGTAGTATTACTATTATTAAATTTTAGCTCAATTATTATTTACAATGTGAGTAGTGATTATCATCACAGACAATCTAAGAATGCGTGTAGAGTATCAAGATATAAACTTTTATAACTCGTTCTAATTACGTTACAAGGACATCCATTTGGATTAATAAAAAAAAAAAAAAAAAAAAAAAAAAAAAAAAAACATCAATTTGCTATGGTACTTTATTGTCTTTCCAAAATGACATAAGAAATTTTAAACATAAGTGTCCACAATTATACAAGTGATCACGCTGAACGTTTTCATAATTATACTGAATATTATTTCCAACATATTTCATAAATTCTTTTGGAGGTTTTAAGTTACCATAACTGTCAAAATATTCTACGTATTTATATATCTTGCCATAGGCTACCCAATGAGTACCAGAGTTTTCAGAAGAGTCAAGATTGATCACTCCACATTCTATCGGCAATACTTCATCTGGTAATTTATCTCTCATAAACACACCTCGAAAGAATGGAATATTATTCGAGTGTTTCATTATATCAATATTAGTTAAAGCTCTTTTGGGTAGCCGAGATTTCAGTTTTTTTTCTCTGATATGTAAATGCCTAAACCATCTTTGTAATGGTTGAGATGTAATCCTCTTCCAATGAACAACGCCTCCATTTCCTTGTTGTGTCGTTCTGCTTCACGCAATTGCTTTTTAGCTGTCTTATATGCGTTAATTGCTTTTGAAATACCGGCAGCACCTCCTGCTAAACTGCCAGCAGCAGATAGTCCAGCAAATATTGGTACTAAAGGAAGAAATCCTCCAGTTTTTGGTACTGGTATAATCCGAGGTAATTTTATTGGTGTATCTGATGCAAATTCTTTAGCTGCTGCGTATGCTAATTCCATCAATGCTTTCTTACATGATGGTTTTAATTTTGTAATGTGCTTTTTAGTATGGGTAACAATTTTTTTAAGAGTTTTCTTAAAACCAGCTCCTGTTTTTACTTTATTGATGTTTTTGTTCAATGTTGACGAAACTATTTTTTTATTGTCTATAATAACTCGTGTTGTTTTCATTGCTATTTCTTTATTTTTCTCGTAATAGAAACGTATTTAATAAGTACAAAAACAAGTCTTTTTTGTTTTAAGAACAAATTCGCAATGAATGGAAAAATATGTGTATTTGCTTAAATACACATTGGAACATATTTTTGATTGGCCCACTTAAAATACATTTGTTTTATCTATCCAGCTGTTCTCGCTAGTAGGAAGTCCGAGCCACTTCACATATACTTGATTCCCTTTTCTATTCAATACTTTTTCAACTAAGTACAAATCAGGATGTTTGGTTTTTTGAAGTTCTTGAGCATAAAACGCTCCTAGTATTGGTCGACATCTTGCATCTTCTATCAAGTAAGTTAGCGGATTAGTTTCTTGTATAGTTTTTATCTTAAATATTTCTGTTGACCAATTAGGATAATAGCCTTTATCAAAACATCCTTTGTATTTACTTATCCTTACAAAGTCACCAACACTAAATTTCCTACACTTAGTGTTTTTCTTACATTCAGTCATACGAATATATCTTTGCAGGATGTCTGTTTTATTGTCATGATTTATAGAAGCTGGAGGTTGTCCCACAGTTCTATGAGTAGTGTTATTGTATTCACATACAACTTTGTTGAGCGTTCCATTCATCCACTTGTAATTCCCGTTAAGACTAAATTCTTTGTATAATTTATTTTTTAATGTCCTTATTAATCTTTCAACAATCGAGGCTTTTTTAGTAGAATACGTTGAATAATGATTAATATTGTACTTTGTAACAATTTTTTTGAATTTATTATTATAAAACTCTTTTCCCAGATCAGTTTGCAAATTTCTTGGAACACGTCCTTTAATCAATAGACTTTCAAATGCTTTTGACACCTCTTGCTTATTTTTTTTTTTCAAAGCAACTGTCCAAGCATATTTTGAAAAAGTGTCTATGATTGCTAGTATATATTTGTTACCACCATTCACTTTTGAAATTGCTTGCATATCCATTAAATCTCCTTGCCAGAGATCGTCGATATCTTTAAGTATGACCTGTCTTCTTGGAAAGTTAACTCTAGCACATTTATGAATTTCATTTATGACATCTAATTTGCTCATAATGCTTATTTAATTTTCCTGAAATTTCTTTTAACACAATATTTTTTTCAAGATTTCTTACTTTATCGTTTAAAATTGAAATCAGTTTATTCAGTTGGTCTATTTGCGTGCAAATATTAACTTTAAGTTTTTCGATTTGCTCTTCAGTAGTATTTTTAATCTCATCACATTCCACACTTATGATAGTTTCAGTTTGATTTGTACGAACATATTTAATATTTTTATGTTCATTCATGTTGCATACAACTTTGATAACTGAGAACATTCCAAAGCTGTTTAGTCTTTTATAATATCAGCTTCTTTTAACTCTTCTAAAATAGATAGAATCTCATTGTCATGATTAGTATTACCAGCATTTTTTGAAGCAATTAGAAGTTTTAACCTTTCAATTAGTTCATTAGGGTCATCCCAGTAAACGTAATCGGTATTACTTTTATATTTTTTTAATTTAGGTAAAAAACCGCCGCTTTTTGTTTCCATTATCTGCCCTTCATCTTGAACATTACTATTTTGCAAAAACAAAGGTTTAATAATTTGACGATATTTTAAACTTTTATCACCTTTTATTTGACCATTAGGATGAAAGTCTCGTTTGTGTGCATGTGTATTATGAAGCATATCTTTATAGACAATTTTATCTAGTTCAGTGACCAAACTAAGATTAGGTTTACTGCGTACCAAAAGTTCTTTTAGACCTGGTGTCAATTCATATGGCCTTTTATCAATAGTAACTATATGTGTTTTGGGTGAATTACAGGTCTTATTTGAAAGAGATAACGTAACCTTGCTATTCCCCATCATCAGTTTTTTATTTTCACTACGTATCCCAAATGGAACGTTCATATTATCATAGATTTCCAACATATCTTCTTTATTTAGTGAAATCAGTGTATCATTAGAACCTTTAAAAGGATTTCTTGAAAGAACGTTTTTATAACACTCAGAATCTTCATTTGAATCTGTATTTAGACATTCTTTAAAACTTTCATCTCTTGAAATGTCAAATATTGGTTTAATTATATCATTCCTTTTAATTATTGTTTCTAGTGGATCTGTTATTGGTTTGAAGACCTTTTTAAATTTTAAATGAGTGGTATCTTCTTCATTTTGCATTGTTTTAATTTTATTTTTTATACTATCGACTGACTTTATCAATTGTTCTTTAATATTAACCTGCATAATGTTTTATTTTTTATTTTTTTTGTTAATAATGGCCCATCCGTTATTTACAGATATCAGATTTCGATTGATATATTTTCTACAATGAGTTGGTATTTATATGCACTTTCTAAAAGTATATAAATATGTCAAACCCTTGTCTGTATCTACCTTCATTTAGAGGACAATCTTTATTAATTAACAAAAAGTCAAATCTGTCTTTCCAAATGGCAGAGCAAAGTTTTTTAAATTGAAACCATTCGATATCTGTATTTACGTGCTCATTGTATATATGTTTTAAGTTTATCTCGTCTTGTTTGAAGATTATTAAAAGATTTACATTATCTCGTATAAGTTGTTTAGGTATTTTGGAATAGGTTTGTGATAAGTAAAAACAATCTATCTGTTTATGTCTCCCCATTGCAAAGTAATTACGAATATTGATTTGATTTTCGCATGCTACATCATCAAAAATCATTACTGCATTAGTTAAAGCATCATTTGGGTGTATGACTTCTTTATTATCATTGAAGACAAAGAAGTTAGCACCTGGTATGTAGCTCATAACTTGTTTTAAAAAACAATATTTTGGCTGGAAAGCCGTTTTCGAGTATAAGTAAATATGCTTAAACTTGAGACCATTTTCATGTAATATTAAATTAAGCATTATGTTAGTTTTTCCACAGTTAGATGGACCACATATTATACATCTAATAGTATCTGGTAAGAGTGCACTATGTTTCACTTTACGTGATTGATTTTCTAATTTTATATTATGAACTTCTAAAGTCTGTGGTTGCTTGATGAACTTCATTGTGAAAATGAAAGATAAAAGTGAATGACATGCATTTATAATTAAATATAAATAACGATCAATTAATAAATAAAACAAAGTTTGATGTAATTATATAAAAGTACCTTTATTAACAAATTTTGATTAAAATACTTAATGCTATGAAATAATAGTTTAAAGTTAAAAACTAGTAATAAAAACAATACACATTTATAGATTACACATCACTGGAATAATCTACAAATATAGAATCACAATGCCCCCAGGGTAATGTATGAATTTGATCCTGTAATACTTGAACTTTGTCATCGTTTCTTTCTAAAACTTGTTTATCTACTTGCTGAGTGTATAAAACATGTTTAATTGATTTTATCATATTCATCTTACATCTATGCGCTTTATTTGTCAGCAGTACATTGTTGTAATCATTCAATTTTAGGTTACAGGTTACATACTTAGAAACACCTTTGGCTTTTTTAATTTCGGTCTTCACAGTGTTTATAAAATATAATTTAGCTCTTAAACCGGTAAATTCTGTAATTAAATCGTCACCAACCTCATGTTTCCATAATCCAGGAATTTTTGCATTAAGTTGCGGTATGTGAAATGGATTATTAATTCCAAAATTACTGGTATCAAACTTGGTAAGATCATCATGCATATCATGATAAAAATCATCTGTATAAATTAAATATAATAGGCTATCAGTATCTGTATAGCACAACTCAGCATTGTTTTTGTATTTATTTTTAATAACGTCATAATGAAATTGGTATAAATGTTGCTTTGAATATTCCAAAACGGTAAATCCAATATAAATAGGTCTATCTAAAACCACCTTTTCCCGGTACAATTCCACAGCTACGAAATTTTCTGAAAAAATTGATATACTTTTTAAATTTGGTTTACATATCAATTTTTCACCGCCAAGATGCTTATTTGTTTTATTTCTGGTATCTGTCCATTTTGTTACTAATTTTACATCGGCTTGCTTACGTTTATTTTCGATAGTTTTTCCGAATATGGCATTATTCAATAATTTAAAAAAGTCCTTCTCGAAAGCAGTTTTGGAATTTTGACGAAGACTAGTATTCAGATCAATGTATTTTTTGAGAAAGCAATCTTGTCTGAAGCTAAGTATACGATGAATCTTTTTTAAAATCAGACCTTTTTTCAAGCATTCTTTCAAGTGAACATAATGAATTACGTAATTTTGTTTATCATAGAGATTTGCAACCAATTTTAATGATTTTCCATAAGGAGGTACAATTTTTTCCACTGCAAAGGGTAAATCTTTATGCTTGTAATGTAAATAATTTGGATAATTTAAGTCTACTTCCAAAATGTAACCATAATCATTATCATCTGACACATCATTTACATCAAACTTGCTAATTTCTTTCAGACTCAAGAACTTAAATTCTTTAATAGGAAGTTTCTTCATCATAGCATAGCCATATAGATTATTACAATCAAGGTATATTAAATAACTACTTGGTTCGAGTTCATTAAAATGCGGTAAATATTTATTGTTTGCTACAGCATGACGCAGAGAGCACTGTGCTAGCCCACCACGAATTCCTTTTTCTAATAACTCGTACATTTGTAAATCACTTATCAACTCAAGTTCAGTATCGGTATATAAAAGCATTGCATCCCAACTTAAGCTCGGTGACGTTACATAATAAGCCGGATCCAACTTGTAGTAATGTAAACTTGTTTTTCGAAATTTTTCAAATATATCACATAGTAAAAGCACATCACATTTTATGTATAAATCTGTATATTCACCAAGAGATTTTATTTTGAATATATTCCAAACTGTTTCAGCGTGTAAATATTCTTCATTAGTTATATGTTTTTCGCACAGACTGTTATAAAAATTATACTTTAAGGGAAGTTTCGTCTCATAAAATTTAGACCAAGAATCAATATAGTCATATGGATAAACACCTTTTTTTCGCATTAAATCAAATTGTCTTTTATCAGTAAACTCTCTTGATAAGTTTAAAAAATCGTTTTCTGACAAACTTTTACTTAGTGCATCTAGACTAGAACTAAGAAACTGAAAGGAATCAATAAACTTTATTTGTATAGGGTGATTGTTTTTTTCCGTATTTAAGACTTTTATTATTGAGAGGTATTTTTCTTTAGTTTTCGGTATTATATTAATAGAACCTTCATATTTTGCTAACTCTTCAATGAATAAATGTGAGTCATATCCGGACAAATTATGAAAGACAACAGGAATGAATGAACAAACTCTATACATCAAATTACAATGGGAGTGCGCTGCCCCACGATACTCAGATGTAATATGATCATGATCTCGGACTTTATCATTCAATAATAATTGTTTGCATATGTAACATGTAACGGAATTACGATATTGCATCTCTTGTTCTGCTGATAATGGGGTCATTGGCTTTTTACTACTTAAAATATTATGTATGTCGCCGCGAAAGCGTCTACCTGAAAGATTATAACATAATCTTATGCGTAACTACTTATTATAATTGTTATTCACCATAAAGTCTTTGATCCTGCCCTCTATGGGTAACTGTGGAATACTGTTACAGCCATTTGCGTGCATCTGTGAACGTTATTAATTCGTTTGCAATCGAACGCCATCTATTACCAACTTTGTGAACCCAGTCAATATACTGTGGGTCAACTGGAAGAGAAATTTACTAACTTCGATGTTGGGGCAATAAACTAAAGTTAAAATTAAAAGGGAACATTTATTTAATGATTTATGGGTTTTTAGTCATATTAACAAGTGGTCATTTGACATAGTAAATTTGTTTATGACAACGCGATACCGAAGATGGCGCGGTTTCCGAATATTATGATCAATAACCGAATGTAATAATTTAATACAAGAACTAAATAAGTTTCAATAATAGAAAACCAACTATAAAGTAATAAGATTATTTTACAATGCAATTTACTAGTGAATACCTGTTGTTTGATTAAATTCCTTGAACCACAGGAAGTGTTGTCAAAGGAGCAATAGAAAAGTGGTAGAAAGTAATAAAGCTTCTAATTCAACTTTAATCTGAATAACCTTTGTATTTGTGAATATTAGCATTGTTTAATTATAAAAGAATTAACTGATAAGCATTTAGCATTGTTTGTAAGTTTTATTGAACAAACTTAGTAATAAGATATTGTATTGAAATTCGGGGTATGTCGCCGGACTTTGAAAAAAGCGAGGCGCACCAAATGGCGGGTGTTGGAAATAAACATGAAAAGAAAAGTTGTGTTAGAAAGAACTGTGATTGTAATTGTTGAACAAATAACCTCTGTACCATAATGTTTTGATTTAAAAGAGTGTCCATGGAGTTTCTTGCCCGTTCTTCTCCATCAGGAACCTACTTCATTTGGAATGGGCGACTAGCTTCAAAAAATAACTCAAACTGAATGACTCCTTGATAAGTGATAACTCAAAAGTGACTGTAAATGTTATAATTGAAATAAATGCTTTGAGTTTGAGTTAAGAGTTGTGTGTGATTGAAAACCAACTACTTACCTACCTATTCTACTATCAACGAAGAATTAAACCGGAGACTGGTTAGACACGGCACAGGATAGATACCCCGCCGTGTTATCAGAAGTGGGATCGCACTGTGCGATCCCCTACCGCTCATGCTTATGTCGGACATCCAAAGAATTACGGACAACTACGAAACCTGCTTGCAGTGCAGTGACCGAGTGCGTGCCAAAAGATTTTTTCTCTGAAACCATGAACACGGTGTGTTCTAAGAGTGAGCGACTGGTTGCCCAGCACAGCCAAGACTACTGAAATATTTCTTCCTTACTACGACCTTGATGACAACATGAAGATTGATCACAAATTTAATGATGATGGCAACTTCTGGCTGTGGCAGTGGACTTATATGAGCTTCATGGTGCACTCAAGCAGAACAACATGTACAGCACAGAATGACCGAAGCAGCAGAATAAACCAGAAAAGCAAATATAATGATCACTTCGTCAATGGATTTCAACATCCACCCGGGAAGTATTTTGTTTTATTATTTTAGCATATTGTTATTGAATCACTAACACTTTTTGAACTATGTTCATTACACACTGGCAAGGTTAATGTCACTTTTGCTTGAAAACTTGTGGAAGTACAATAACAACACAAGATAAATTACACTACAATATAAGCTCATTACAAGGTCAATGTTATTAATAATAAAAGTTTATACTAAACTTTTCTTAAGAAATGGATCTCAAACTTGTTTTGTTGAATTAGTGTTCGCACTACATTTAGGAACTAAGTACTTTTTGACTATTTTCAAGATTTGTTGTTGGCTACATACACACAATAATAATGAAATAGACTTGTTATGTTTGAAATTCGCACTGCTCTTCGTTTATGTCCTGCAATTTCTCTATAGCTTGTGTTTAAAGCAAGGTTTAGGACCTTGTTTATCATCTCCGGGTAAAGCGTTAATTAGTTGAAAGTTATTAGTTCCAAACAAAAGTTCTATTCTATTCTATTTTTAATAAATGGCAAGCAAAGCAGATGTCTACTATTCTGCCAATGTGTAAAGTGAGTTGGATAAATAAGAGTGCGTGATATAAAGAAATAAAAATTAAATTAGTTACAAACAAATAAAATCCTTAGATCCCAATGAGAGTTATTTGGCGAGTAAAAGTAATGTTATGAAATTCATAGCTATGGGGAATTTTGATTGGCGATTAGTTTTCCACATAAGTATGTAAACATTGAAACATATAGTGGACAACATGTTGCAAAATTCATACAGAAACATTTAAGTATGCAATAGGTTTGTAAAATAAGTCAACGAGATAAGTATGAGATACCATCAAACAAGAAGTTTTCAATGCAAACACAATTTGATAAACTGACAGAAAACATAATTTTCAACATGTTTTTATGCATTTAAATAAAAATAAAAAATAAAAACATAATAATAATAACCAATGCATTGTTGCTCATAGTACTCCTCTTCTGTTTAACTTCATCAAACTGTAATAGCCATTACATAACAATAGATTAATTTAATTATTAATTACTGCTTGTTTCTTCTAATCTAAATATTAGTAGGAACACCT
Organism: Xanthia icteritia; assembly: GCA_949128155.2. NCBI lineage: Eukaryota > Metazoa > Arthropoda > Insecta > Lepidoptera > Noctuidae > Xanthia > Xanthia icteritia. Next base: position 23,628,464 of record OX421936.2, read on the forward strand.
TTTCCTGCATTATTATTTATCTGCATAACGTCTCACATTCCAGGTTCCAGGTGATTGTCATATCAAAAAGAAAATGATAACCCCTGCAGAACTACTATCAAAATTATCATAACAAAATTCAAACCAATTGTTATCAAGGTCGCCTTAAAAGGCGACTCAACCACTGCAGCCTGTTGAACAAGTGACCGTGTCGCCAGCCCAGTAAAAACCAACCTACATCCCACCAAATGAAAGCCAACTTAAGGACAGCCAATCAGAGATGACGGTTCCAGCTCTTCACACATCATAGCTCAAATAAAAGGTGAGGAGTTTTCAAACTACTTTCTACTCACCTTGCTCAAAGGCCCAATACAATAGCCAAGTCAACAAGTACCTGCCCACATGATTCTCACATGTGATGCATATCATGCACCAAAGTACTTCTTGATTTATTTTTACCATCTTTATATTTTTGCAATCTTACCTGTAACAATTAATTCTAGTCTATTGCAAAGTACTATTAGTATTTTAACTTACTTACGGGTTAACTGATAAAGAACTCAATAAGTAATACTCACACCAAAACTATTAGTAAGCCCTAGAGGTAACTAATAGGTAATACTCTCATGTTATCCCGCTGGGTCGGCGGACAATACCGCCCAGAGCTTGATTCCTTATATCCTGTCTAATACAAGACTTCATGCCTGTCATGGAGCAATGGTCCTAATCTCCTAAACCTTTAATCCTATCAAATCAAAGACTTTGTGTCTACCACAGAGCGGTGTTCCTGATCCTATCCTTTAATCCTGTCAAATCCAAGACTTTGTGTCTACCACAGAGCATTACCTTACTATGTAAATGAAACTATTCAGCTAACAGCTGATCATACAACACCACTACACACTATTCTTAACAAGTGTGCTTATGTAAGGTGCAACATCAATGCATTCATTATTTCAATTATGTAAATGAAACTATTCAGCTAACAGCTGATCATAAAACACTACTACACACTATTCTTAATAAGTGTGCTTGTGTAAGGTGCAATACCAATGCATCCAATATGACAATAAAAAAAAAAAAAAAAAAAAAAAAAACAAGACTTCGTGCCTGACACGGAGCAATGGTCCTAAACTCCTAAACCTTTTATCCTATCAAATCAAAGACTTTGTGTCTACCACAGAGCGGTGTTCCTGATCCTATCCTTTAATCCTGTCAAATCCAAGACTTTGTGTCTACCACAGAGCATTACCTTTTGATGACTAAAATGAAACTTCAGCTAACAGCTGATCATAAAACACTACTACACACTATTCTTAACAAGTGTGATCAAATCAAAGACTTTGTGTCAATCACGGAGCATTACCTTCCTATGTGAATGAAACCATTCAACTAACAGCTGATCATACAACAGTACTACACACTATTCTTAACAAGTGTGCTCAAATCCAAGACTTTGTGTCTAACACAGAGCATTACTTTCTTATGTGAATAAACCTATTCAGCTAACAGCTGATCGTACAACACTACTACACACTATTCTTAACAAGTGTGTTTATGTAAGGTGCAAAAACAATGCATTCAATATTTCAATTAAAAATAAATTAAGTAGACAGCAAATCTACAACAAGCTGTCACTAACTAAAACTGTTTACTACCAACTCCTACAATTCAATGGAAATTGTAGGATAATACAAGCAACAACATCCTGTGAAAATGAAACTAATTAGCTAACAGTTGATCATACAATAAACTGAAATACAAATTGTATGCCTTCAATGGCATGAAGCACTAGTTATTTTTATCTCCATTGCATGGCACATCTCTATATTGTAATCTGCTCAGATTACAGGAAAAAGTTGATCTTAGTCTTACTTGCAAGTGACTACTCTGTGTAGCCGTACTTATTAAGGTGTTCCATATTAAATGCATTCGGTATTTCAATTCAAGACAAATTTGGTAGACAGCAGATCTATTATACGATTTTAATGTTACCTAGAACTAACTATTAACAAATTCTACAATTTCTGCATGCATATGAAAATTAAACTATTCAACTACATCACATACAACAGCTGATCACGCAATATCAATAAAACAAATTGCAAGTACCCAAAGCTAGACTTTGTTTCATAAATGCAATCAATATTTCAATTTAAGGAAAACTGAATAGATGTCAGATCTATAACAAGCTTTAAATGGTAACTAAACTGTCTGTCACCAAATCCTACAATTCATTGAATATTGTAGGACAATAAAAGCAACAATAATCTGCCGACAAAATGTATCCCCATTGTTTCAGATAACAACCTACACCCACGCAACTAGGTAGGATGAGGGCATCGGCAGGTGCAGAGCGCGCACTGCTTTTCAGAATGGCCGTGTCGCCGCGAAAGCGTCTACCTGAAAGATTATAACATAATCTTATGCGTAACTACTTATTATAATTGTTATTCACCATAAAGTCTTTGATCCTGCCCTCTATGGGTAACTGTGGAATACTGTTACAGCCATTTGCGTGCATCTGTGAACGTTATTAATTCGTTTGCAATCGAACGCCATCTATTACCAACTTTGTGAACCCAGTCAATATACTGTGGGTCAACTGGAAGAGAAATTTACTAACTTCGATGTTGGGGCAATAAACTAAAGTTAAAATTAAAAGGGAACATTTATTTAATGATTTATGGGTTTTTAGTCATATTAACAAGTGGTCATTTGACATAGTAAATTTGTTTATGACAACGCGATACCGAAGATGGCGCGGTTTCCGAATATTATGATCAATAACCGAATGTAATAATTTAATACAAGAACTAAATAAGTTTCAATAATAGAAAACCAACTATAAAGTAATAAGATTATTTTACAATGCAATTTACTAGTGAATACCTGTTGTTTGATTAAATTCCTTGAACCACAGGAAGTGTTGTCAAAGGAGCAATAGAAAAGTGGTAGAAAGTAATAAAGCTTCTAATTCAACTTTAATCTGAATAACCTTTGTATTTGTGAATATTAGCATTGTTTAATTATAAAAGAATTAACTGATAAGCATTTAGCATTGTTTGTAAGTTTTATTGAACAAACTTAGTAATAAGATATTGTATTGAAATTCGGGGTATGTCGCCGGACTTTGAAAAAAGCGAGGCGCACCAAATGGCGGGTGTTGGAAATAAACATGAAAAGAAAAGTTGTGTTAGAAAGAACTGTGATTGTAATTGTTGAACAAATAACCTCTGTACCATAATGTTTTGATTTAAAAGAGTGTCCATGGAGTTTCTTGCCCGTTCTTCTCCATCAGGAACCTACTTCATTTGGAATGGGCGACTAGCTTCAAAAAATAACTCAAACTGAATGACTCCTTGATAAGTGATAACTCAAAAGTGACTGTAAATGTTATAATTGAAATAAATGCTTTGAGTTTGAGTTAAGAGTTGTGTGTGATTGAAAACCAACTACTTACCTACCTATTCTACTATCAACGAAGAATTAAACCGGAGACTGGTTAGACACGGCACAGGATAGATACCCCGCCGTGTTATGTATATATTTAACATCTTTTATTAAATATTTAACAAATATTTCCACGCAATCTGTACCTCGATACGTAACATACTTGTTTAATTGATCATTATGTGCGCAACAAATATAATAAGCGAAACATGAAGGGTGATGGGTTTTAAGTTTCTGAGTATTCAAAGAGTTACTTTCATTATAGTCTATTAACATACATTCAAAATCAGCATAAATTATAAAATTAATTTTTTGCTGCCTCTCGTAATGTTTGAACTTTAGCACAGAATTATGTTCAGGTAATATAGTCAAAATCTTAGAGCAGTTATGAGTCTTGTGTCTATTTTCGTTACTAAATATTTGTAGACATGCATCACATAAATAAAGTTTTCCTTTAGAACGAGTCACCTGACGTCGCACTAGACTTATTAAATCTTTAATTAGACAGTAGTGTCCGTTAGTATTTTTTTCGATATAAAGTAAATTAAAATGCTTTTTTCTTCTACTTTGTGTTATATAAAGAGGTCCAGTCACAATATTATTTTGTATACCATATATATTTAAACTGATGTTGGAATTATTTTTTTCTAACATTTTAATATCATTTATAGTAGGAGGAAATGACATTCCCTCAATATTTAAAACAGAGCTATAATGGGGGTATGAACTTGTTCTGCATACATTATTTTTAGCTGGGTATAATCCAGCAACTATACTCCATAGTAAACAACAATTATCTTTATTTTTAATATTTATACAACTTTTTGAGTGCTTAATAGCTGATGGTAGTTCTATATAAGACCCACCTCTCATAGGGGAATACTTGTTTATATTAATTTCGAGATGACTCATAGAAACAAATGTCCAACCAGATTGACAGTGCTGGAACTCGGTTAATTTATTATTTAGTTTATTTATTACTTTGGTTAATAATTCATTCAAATCAGTGTTCGTATATATCATTTCATATTTGGTATTAAACGACTTTAATTGTTGTTCGTCTGATTTTGATAACATAAAATAGGCAAACAATTCAAAACTCAATTTTATGCAATTAATATGTTCATTAAGTGACATATTTATCAATTCTGTTATATTTGTTAGATGATCACCCAGGAACGCCTCTAAACCGAGGTACTCGTCTTCCTGAGTGACATTCAATCTGTATGTCATTAATCTGTTTTTGAATGCTGTTGCAATAATATGAATATCTGTGAACTTGGTATTCAATAAACAATTTGCTTTGTGTATATTCGTTCTCATATGATAGGAATACTGATTTTCTGGTATTTCAATTTTACATTTATGACAGGTTATTGACTTTCTAGATCTCGATTTGCTGTTGAGGTGTGTAACTGAAAAAAAGAAAACCAATGACGAGATTACTTAATATATAATAATTATTTATACTTCAACATCATACTTATAAAATATAGTACAATTATTAATAAGACATGTATGTAGGTAAAAACAATTTAAAGAAGATACAATTTAAAGTAAGTAGGTATAATACTCGTATATGTAAAAAAATATTGACTGACACCTAGTTAATCATAGGCACCCATGTGGGTGATAGGACAGTTTTTAAAATCATTTTGAGTTGCTTTAACAAACTCCTTTAAGTGGGGCCAAGATTCTTTATTTTCATCAAATTGTGTCTTAATGGTAGTTATGGCCGAGCGCCATCTATTTATAGGCAGTATTTTTTTAATTTCTTCCGTATTGTAAATTTTCACTTCTACATAATATTTGCCTTCTTTAGTCTCGCTTATCTGTCGAGAATATCCTTTGGCCATTCTTCTAGTAAAATATGAGTATAGTGGTGGTATATTACCAGTTTTATGGGATCTCTGTGGTGGGATGACACTTTCTTCATTATCACTGTCTTCACCGAATAATTCACCAGCTGTAACTCGAGCTGGCGGTGTTACTGGTGAAACGATCGGTTTTGATTTCTTTGCGCTTGTTGACTCTTCACTCAACTTGCTGGACCGTTCCCGCTTCGTTTTTCTTTCCTCTGTCTTCCTCTTCGGCTTCGCCTCTTGTTCAGAGTCATCGCTGGAGAGATAAAGGTCGTTGCTAAGTAGTTTAGACCTGTGAACAAAAATACATAAAATTAGTGTCTTGCAATCAATCCATTTCCTTCATAATTCCTACATTTGAAAGGAACTGATCGTGACTAAGATAAATAATTAAAAGATACAAATATCGTTTGATTTTGTGTAAGAATCGAATCCAGGACACAAAATGCTTACAAAGAATAGATCAGTCAGCCACAAAAGTATTTTTAATAGATGAATAAAATACATAGCATTTGATCTGTGCAGGAATCGAACCTGCAGCACAGAAAAGCATCACTCAGTCTCTGAACTAAGCGTGCTAACTATTGGCGGTCAACATTTTAATACTTGAACATATCACTCTTCTACATTACTCTGACCATTCAATACTTAGATATGATTATGAATAGGTACTTACATTCTTGATTGATGCTTAGACAGGTAGCTTGATTAGGAGCTCGGAGTGATGATTCCTTGTAGAGAGGATTCGTTCCAGAGAGGAATTGTACCGGAGACTAATTTGCGAGGCGTTTTTATAGGCCTAAAATCACGTCATTCAATCCAAATTTGTAAAACTGCATACTTGTAAAAATTTACAATTGCCTACACGAGCGTACAAATCGTAGCGGTTAAGGTTTTATGTTTACAGCGTTTTATATAAGACGAATGATAAGCGATTTTGAATCTTATGTAGGTACTTACTTAAATCAACAATAGGGAATTTCATACTTACAAAACGTGGAGGAGTGGAGATATGACGAGTCAGAATCTAGCGTTTAAAACGCAGCGGTTATAACGCCCGTCTACAGATTAAAATGCGTCTTTGTGCACGTGTCAATAATTCCTAGTCATATATGGAGACAAGAGGAGCCGTCAGTTTCGGATTACTTTACATAAATAAAAACGAAATTAAATTGAACCTTAGTAACAAAAAAAAAAAAAATGGATGAGTACCTATATAAACCAATCCAAGATACCAAAAAAAATCATTCGAATTGTCTTATCTGCTCTACGATGTCGGTAAGTAAAATATCAAAAAGTATTTTAAATTACTTATTAATAAAAACATTAAAATGTGTATTATAAATGATTTTTAAAATATTTTCAAAGCGATCTTTATCTTTTTTTATATCTATCGATTCTAGGATAGTTCAAGTATTATTTAATTAATATTTGTTTCTTTGTTTCAGATTTCCAGCGATATTTTCCCCACTAATTCTTCATACTCACCAATTCCTGCTGAACAAGCCCTACGTCAAAAAGTGGTCAACTATTTGGAGAGAGAAAGACCATTTCAACCATTTCAATTTGAGGACACACCGCCTTGCAGTAATAGTAACAACAGTAACAATAATAAAAGACGAAGAAGTGATGTTGTATACTCATATATACAGAAACCATCAACGGGTCATCGTAGTAAAATAATACGAATCCAAGTTTTTGACGCGGAAGATTTCACTAATTCGCCATGTGATTGTACTGCCAATATATGTGTCCAACATGTTGTGGGCAATGTATTTAATGATGATGTTTATAAATGTGTTAAGGATATTTTAAACAAATTGCAGAAAAAAATGTGAATAAACTATCAATTATATTTCAGTTGTTTTATTTCTATCACTCCTGTTAATAAAATGTACAAAGTCACGAGTCTATCTACACACCTGCCAAATAGTAATATTAAGCAAATAAAAATAAAAAAATATCTTATAAGTACTATGCATGTGTAATAAGAATTACACACCAAGAGTCAATTTATATTAACTTAAATAATTAAAATTACTTAAAACTTCTTTATGATAGGTTACACTTACATTTTTATACACATACCTACACTTCTTAAGGTTCATGTCTGTACTCATTATGTAAACCTATTTATTTGTCTAGGAATGTAGTTTAATAGTTTAATCGTAATACTACATGCTGATTTTCTGATGTGAATTAATAATTATAACTTTATACCTATGAGGCACACAATGGGTAGCAAAGAATATGATCTGCTTCCATTACGGGAATGGGAATGTGTTTGTTATGTAAACAATCACTCGTGCTTAGCAACTGATTATGAATACGATTCTTTAAACGATGTAGGTAGGTTTGGTATGTTGCTCAGAGACCACATTAAACCCATAATAAATTCATATTACTGCATCATTCATACCTAAATGAAAATTTTATCTCTCTGCAAGGGAAGGAAATACATGTAACTTATAAATACCTACTAGGTAACTCGGTAATATACACCATCATAGAATAAAATCCCAATCGTAGGAGTTTCATTCCGAATGGAGTAATTATTCTAAAAACAATCTTGAATAGATGTCTCATTTCGATCTGAATGCAACAGCCAATTTGAATAGATGTTTTTGACTACAATAAAATTAACATTCGTTTTGAATAGAGGATTCTGAATGTCGAATAGTCATAGGGATACTTGAATGGTTGAACTGTGAAATATGGGGTACTCAGATCTGAAATGAGATCTGAGTACCCCATATTTCAACTACTACTGTTATCGAATGGCCAAAGAAAACACATTTTGACAAATTGAGAGTAAGCCCTGCTTCTGATAACAAAATCAATACTGATTCTAATTGTCTCATACCCTCTTATATTGATTTTGATGGGATGATTATATCATCTAAGTAAGCTAGTGCCTCTTTATGCCGTAAGTTGCCTAAAACCTGATGCATCATTCATTGGAACGTTGCTGGAGCATTTGCCAAACCGAAAGGCATTCGGTTAAATTCAAAATGACCTTCCGGTGTGACGAACGCTGTTTTATGCCTATCCTGCTCTCTGATTGAGATCTGGTAGTACCCAGACGCCAAATCAAGAGCTGTGAAATATGTGTTACCAGCTAGCGTATCGATCTGATCATCTATAAGTGGCATTGGGTAATTCTCACGTATACTATTTTTATTTAAAGCTCTGTAATCAATGCAAAGGCGGTAACCGCCAGTTTTTTTTCTTACGAGTACAATAGGACTAGCAAAAGAGGAGACTGAAGGGCGTACTATATCGTTTTGAACTAGTTCATCTACCATATCCCTGACTATTTCTTTCTCTTTCATTGCCAGTCTGTAAGGCCTATAGACTACAGGTGTGTTACAGTGCAGGTCAATGCCCATTTCACAAATCGAGGAGTGCCCCAACTCAGATAGTGTAAACGCAAAGCAATGTCGATAGTTATTTAACAAGGAAAGCAAGTTATCTATCAGAGTTTGGCTTAACTCACCCGAAATGTTTAGGTCCGAAAAACAGATTAGACTCATTTTCATTAACAATTCATTTCTATGTTATTAATACGCACAGTTTTAAAATATTTATCTGAAATTTTAGCGTTGATATCTATTCTGTTAACAGATTTTTGAGCCGGAATCATTTTTGAAAAACAATTTTCCGTCTCATGACCAATTCTCATACATTTAGTACAGTTTTTGATTGGTTGAGTACATTGACCTACAAAATGTCCTTCCTGTTTAGAATTATTGCAACGAAGGACTCTGTCTTAGCGCTCGGATTCTTTGTTTTACTATCCGAGGAGTTTGTAACAGGCTGGTTTTTAATATTAGGTTTACGGTCAGAATTTTGTTTTAAACTTCTTGAATTTCTTAAATAAGTGAGCAATTTATCCAAGTCCTCATACTGAGCCGCTTCGGCACCTAATCTAACAGCGCGGTCATCTATACCGTGTAGAACACATTCTACCGCTCGTTTAGCACTTATACTAATCGGTCAATGTGAGTAATTTTGTCGTAAAAGTAATCTTCAAGGGAGTCTCCGTAACGTGCACGCCTAGCCAACATATCTGCTAACATTTGACCGTAGTTCTCTTCCGATGGAAAAGCCAATATTAATTTTGTCTGCCATTCGTCCCAAGAAATGAGCACCGATGGCAATCCTTGATACCAACGTTTTGCTATGCCTTGAAGTTTAGGGAGTGCATAATGCACTATTTGTTTTTCGTTCCATGAATAAATGGCGGCACACTCATTCACTTTATGCAGCCACATACCCATCGTTTGCTCTTTCCTTACTGGGTCAAACTCGGGTATAGTATTGTTGAAAGAACTTAGGTTTTCATGACCCGGGGCAAGAGACCTCAATGCCTGCACTAAAATATTTAAATCACCACTGCCTCCGTTAGAAGCAGCAGTGTTACCTGTAGTTCCTTGCATTGCTGCGGGGAAATGCACGTTGCGCCTTGGGCTACTGCGCCGCGGGCTGCTGCGCCGCGGGCTGCTGCGCCGTGGGCTGCTGCGCCGCGGGCTGCTGCGCCTTGGGCTGCTGCGCCGCGGGCTGCTGCGCCGCGGGCTGCTGCGCCGCGGGCTGCTGCGCCGCGGGCTGCTGCGCTGCGGGATGCTGAGCCTCGGGCTGCTGCGCCGCGGGCTGCTGCGCCGCGGGCTGCTGCCCAAAGGGCTGCGCGATCGACTCTTGCTTGGTTTCGCTTGAAACCTTCCCAAAATCGGTGAGGCAAACACTCTTTGTTTATCCATGTTTCTCGACTGAAAAATAAAAAAATACACATATTAGAATGAGCTACTTATCCCAGTTCTGAATTGTTAAATAAAAGGCATGTTCAAATATACTTTGTTTTATTTTGACAAAAAAATCTTTTTTTTTTTTCGACTAGGGAATCTCGCAGTTGACCTCAGAAGAGGGTCGTAAAGTCGTAACTGCTTAACCGGACTTTTCTGTGGCTGCCTTAAGCTTCTACACTCAAAGCCTCCAGCCAGGGGCGAAAAACTATTCTAATTATAAACTAGGCGAGCGCTCGCTAAGGACACCCCCTGTTGGGTACGAACCTCGGCTTAGGGCGTCGCTGGGGGGAGGACAACAAGATGGGACAGGCTGGATCAAAGATATAATATTATTACACTTTTTCTTGTGTTCATTAATGACCTTTGCAATCTTCAAATTCCAAATGCCACAATAGTCTCTTTTGCAGACGATACTGCCATCACCTTCACCGCAAATTTTTGGTCGGATCTCGAAGGTTACTGCACAAGACGGCTTTAATTCCGCCATGAAGTGGCTTTCCTCTCATACCCTTACTCTCAATGCCAACAAAACTAACTTTATCACTTTTTCAATGACCAATACTTCTCAGCCTAAAACCCCAATCTCTATAAAAGCTCATTCTTGTCCCACATTTAATCAACTTAATTGTCACTGTCCTACCTTAACCACAGTAGAGCAGGTTAAATATCTTGGTATAGTTTTGGACCAAAACCTTAATTTCAAATCCCATATTAACACGCTCACTGGTCGCCTACGAAAGTTAATTTACATTTTTAAAACCCTGCGCCATGTAGCCAACCCGTTTATCATCCGAAACGTTTACTTTGCTCTTTGCCAGTCCATCCTAATCTATTGTATTTCATGCTGGGGTGGGGCTGCTAAGACCATACTGAAGCCTCTGGAGGTCGCACACAGAGCTATTCTAAAAGTGGCTACGTTCAGACCGATGCTCTCCCCAACTACCGAACTATATCAATCATGTAGCGTACTTAATGTAAGGCAACAATATATTTTACATACAGTCCTTCTGCAGCACCGTCGAACACCATTCAAAAAAATCTCCAAACGCCGCAAAGACCTTACCTGCACAATTCCACCTACACGCTCAGCTTTTATAAAAAAGTTTGCTCTCTATCTTGGCCCATCACTCTACAATAAAATTAACGCAAAAATTCCGATTTACGACTTAACAAACATAAATTGCAAAAATACTGTTCGCATCTTCCTTCTAAACCTAAACTACGACGAAACTGAAGAGTTCCTAAAAAAGTAATCGCTCTAATACATGCATGCATCACACACTACATAAATTAGCGAACACTCACCACACTCTAACAATATACACACCACACCAAATCACTGAACATATATATTTTTTTCTTTTTTTTCTGTTTTATTTATAAATTGTCTTTTCCAAAATTGCTATTTTTAGATTCTAAGTTATTTTTTTTCTTTTTTTGGTTGTTTAATAACCTAATTTTGTCTCTCATTTTATAGCTTGCTGAAATGATTACTATGCACATATTTCTTATAATATTTTTAACACGTGCTGTTATAAGTCAACCATTTATGACGGGGATCGGAACTGTTTCTCCTAAACACAGGTTATTTTGTAACCTATCTAGGAGAGCATTACGGCACCCACTAACTAGATAAAGAACTATGCTTGTGCTTTTTAGTGTTTATTACTTTGTCATGTAATCTAGTCTTAATTGAACAATAAATCTTTATCTTATCTTATTATTATTAGTCGGGGAGTTTAAAGCTACTGGTTCAGCATCGACGCGGGCTGGCGCATCGTCGAGCAAGGGTCGGGGGGGGAGTATTATTTACTCGGGAGGGTCGCGATCGCGGAGGAACTCTGCGGCGAGGTCGGAATGCGGGTCGTCGTTTGTGCTTGTATGCTGTACTGGTGGCCCTACTGCTCTCCTGGAGGAGGGTTATGGGGTCATCAGGGTCGTTCAGAACATGCTTCGGGCGGCGGATCTTACTAATTCTAGAGGGGACATATCTGGCTGCCTCGACAACCAGAGGGTTGCGATGTTTGGCGGCTGTATCGAAGAAATTCACTTTGAATTGCGTTTAAGAAATTGGGCTATCGTGGGGATTTTGAGGTCGAGATGGAGGATCTCGTTCCTGACAAACCAGGGGGAACCCGTTGCCATTCGAAGGAAACGGTTTTGGAGGGTCTGCATCTTGTGGAGATGATAGGGTTTGGCTTGTGCCCAGGCGGCGCACGCATAGGTCATTATTGGTCGAATGCACGCCAAGTAGGTACGCAATTTGCACCTGAGTGACAATTTGCGACGTGCATTCAGAACGGAGTAGAGTCTACCGAGAGCGAAAGCGGCTCGCGAGCGGGCCTGCTTTATGTGCTCTGACAGTTTCTCGTCTAGGACCACACCTAGATATTTTGCTCGCTTCTCCCAAGGGATCGGCTTGTCAAACATGGTGATTGGTCGTGGGATATGGGTTTTGAGTTTGAGTCTCGGTTTCTTGAAGAGAACCGCTTGACTCTTATCGGGATTGACTTCGATTCTCCACTTTCTGAACCACGCGCCGAGCTGGTCGACTGCGGTTTGGTGAGTGTGAGCTATCGCGTCAGGGCTTCTGCCCGTATAGTAAATGGCCGTGTCGTCTGCGAACAAAGCCAACTGCGCCTTTTTACTTTTGAAGATATCGCTGGTGAACAGCGTTAAAATGAGGGGAGAGAGCACGGAGCCCTGAGGGACTCCCGCGAGTATGGGGCGGGGGGAGGAGAGCGCTCCTTCGATGCGAAAGCGGTAGGTGCGGTTCGACAAAAAGTCCCGTAAGATGAGCACGAGACGATCTGGCACACCGAGTTTGTAGAGCTTATATAATATGCCGTTGTGCCAGACTTTGTCGAACGCCTTCGCTATGTCGAAGAAGATAGCATCCGTCATCGAGCCGCGTTGGAAACCAGCGCTTATATCCTCGATGATGCGGTGGACCTGATGCACGCTAGAGTGCTGAGTTCGAAAGCCGAACTGCTCGTTGGGAATAAGTCCCTTGGTCTCGGCATAGTCTATGAGACGCTTATAAATAAGTCTCTCATAGACTTTGCCGAGTACCTTGAGCAAGCTAATGGGGCGATAGCTGGAGGCCTCGGATTTGGGCTTACCGGGCTTTGGGATACCTATGACGGTGGCTTCTTTCCACGTTTGCGGGATGTTGTTGCTTAGGGCACCATTGAAGATGGTGGCCAATAGCATTATCAGGTGGGCAGGGAAAAGTTGGATCACCCTATCGGTGAGTCCATCTGAACCGGGGACTTTTCGGGCTTTAAGACCTTTGATGATATCGTGCACTTCGTCAGGGGTGACGGGAGGCAGAGGATTTTCAGGGTCTTCTACGGGAGGGAGAGAGGCTCTACGTTCGACTTCCGCGTCTACCTCTGCGAGGTGAGCTTGGTCTACTGGTAGAGTGCTAGGTGAGCACTGAGCTTCTAGACCGTCGGCTAGGCACTCAGCCTTGTCGTCGTCATCGAAAGCGATGGTCTTATCGGGGCGTATTAGTGGGGGCATGGACGTGACTTTCTGGGACTCGAGTTTCCTTTGAAGTTCCCAGAAGCCCAGGTGGGTTGGCTCTAGCTCACTCAGCATCTTATCCTAGCCCACGTTACGCAGCTCCGTTACACGTTTCCTTACAGTTCTCTGTAAGTAGCGCATATGGGCTTTGTTTGCGTCGCAGGGAAAGCTGCTGTAGGCACGAGTAGCCGCGTTCTTCTCAGTCAACATCTCACGCACATCGTCAGGTAACTTCCAGAGACGGTCGCCCGTCTCAGGAACCTCCCTTGAACAATTGTTCACGACAGATTGTACGTGCCCTGTGAGTGAGTCGATCGCGGCCGTCGTGTCAGCGATAGAGTCGAATAGATCAGGGATGGAGTCCAATTGGGGGACGTGTTAGATTTCAGCTGAGTGCTTACTTTTTTCCAGTCCGTTACCCTTTTGGTGAGAGGAGGTTGGTTGGGGTCGGAGAGACCTCTGCGCGGGGCCAGTCTAATGACAACAGGACGGTGGTCAGAGTTAAGCTCGTGGATCGTCTCAATTGAGTCTAACCGTAGATTGACGTTCTTAAGGAGCGCCAAGTCTAGGACGTCTGGAGTGTGGTTTGGGTCATGGGGGAAGTGGGTGGGAGTCATTGGAGCGATGACGTCAAAGTTCATAGTTCATGGTTCTGGTACTATTCCAGGCGGGATGTTTGGCGTTGAAATCGCCCGCTATGATCACGGAGTCACTCAGGTCAAATAAGACAGAGAGGTCGTTTGAGAGGAGTCGGAGGTCCTCTGAAGCGTTTTGGGGAGGAAGGTAAACCGAGATTAGGGTGATTGGCTGATGGCTGGACATGCCTATTCGGCAAATAGAGACTTCTAGTCGGGAGAGGGGAGGAGGATCTATGGGGATACAGTAGAGTTGCTTGGGCTCGCGGAGGATATGACGTTGAAGGACATATTGTGTCCGACCGCGGGAGTGGTTGGGGGTGGGGGACGCGATGCTATAGGAGCAGATGCGGGTTTGGTGGGGGCCGAAGTGGTACGGAGACGGGGGTCCATAAGGCGGGGGAGGGGGGGTTGAGAGGGTTGAGAGGGGGTCAGGGCTGGGAAAGCCTGCTGGTGGTAGAGGTAACTCCACGGACTAGGCCTCTGAGGGCTTAGTCACTCGGGTAAGGTGGAGGATGGGATTTTATAATTAGAGGGAGATTCCCTTTGCTGATGGGCGTTTGCACGCTTAGTCAGTTTTGGGGAAGACGATTTTGACGCACCTGGGTTTTGCGTGGCTCTCTGTGTGTGCCCGTAGAGCTGACAATTGTGACATTGTCCTACTATGCCGCTCTTTCTGGGTTTCTCGATTTCGAGGCCCGTGCGGTGGCAGATTGACCTAACTTTAAAGATAGGGTGGTAACCCTGAACGGGCAGATGACTAAAACCATGTCGTATGACTCACCGCCTCTAGCGCTGTGCATACGGTGCACTTCGTCTACCGGGACATTTTGCGACTAAGGTCGGCTAATATTTTTGAGGCGGGGATTTCGCGGGGGATTCGTTTTATTACGACGCGAGTCTGTTTTTCCTTTGGGCCCTCCCAAAGGAAAAACACGGTTAAACACACCACAATAAAACTTGAACATTTTGTAGGTAAAGCATGCATTCAGGCACATGAATAAAAAAGTTCAGGTCTCTAAATCAGGAATCCTGATCAGGAAAACCGTACGTATGCAGCCGGCCTTATTCCTACTGAGGTAGGTACTTAAAGTTTCTAATAAAAAATTGGCAACTTAGACTTTATTCATAGCCGAAAATTGCCTACACTTATTCGATAAATTAGAGACCTATTTTAACACTGTCGACTCTATCGACTAGAGCTCATACGCCATGCCAAAGTTAACCCTTGCGGACGGTAACAACATTCGGTATGAAAGAAACACACTGTAAAACAAAGTAAAAAATAGTGTTTTCAGGGGGTCTTGTCGCTACACGTAGTATCTCTGGGGAAATATCGTGAAATGATAAAAAATATAAAAATAAAGAAAACAATAATAACTCGCTCTGATCCCGAGGCAACCTTTTAATTTTTTTTGTGAATATTAGTAACCGTGAAAATGAAATGAATACCATTATAGACACATTTTTCTTTTATTTTAATAAAATGCTTGTATTTTAAAACCAACTCGAATACTAATAAATCTTGTTATAATATACCTACAACAGATTTTATATTTCTCGTTTTATTATGCTGTATTGGCTAAGAAAAGCCTACGTTTAAAACGAGCCCTCCTCGATTGCTCCCGGCATCCCATATGCGACTAGAGTGAGCCCTCCAGGCAGGCCATTTCCCGTACCTATCGTTTAAAACGATCTATGTCAAACATTTCTGTGACCCCAGTCAAAATCGGAATATGTCCAATTATGCCCTTTTGTTTTGTAGCACCATTAACCTGTGTTCTGTTACGTAACATAATATATCATCAAAAGTAGTTGTTCCGGGTCTGGCTGTCTGTGTATGTGAGTATAAATGTTTGGAAACGCACCCGGGTGAATATTTCATTTCGTGCATATTACACGGCAGACTATAGAGAATATATGAAACGCTGAAAGAATTTAAACCTAACATTGTTTCTGTAACTTGGTGTTCTATCAGGCACAATCCTTAGAACATATTTTTTTAAATTAGAAATGCACTAAATTTAAAACAAAGAACCTAAAATCTAATTGCCATCTGTGTCCCTTTTTCCAGATTTTAGTAAATTGGCACATCCCGTTAAAAACTGTGTTTGAAGAACGACATTTTTATTACTTGTAAGGATAACAGGATAGTTAATCTATTCAGAGACGATTACGACGGTTTAGGAAGAACATATTTATGCAGTTTCATACAACTTTGAAAAATGTCCCTACACTTTCTCATTATAATTACCATTCGACGGTATGTTCGATCCAATATTTTAATATTTACGCATCTCTGTGCAACGCGCTTCGCACAAAATATTCGACGACAGTCAACGCTCGGCCATCAAGCCAAAAACACGCGTGAAAGAGTGATTTTAGCTTTTTAGCTATGTAAATTAAACTTTTCCTGTCCGAAAAGTGACGTGGTTCGGAATATTTCTGCATACCGTTCGTGTTATGAAAGGTAGTTGTATTTCTTTTTATCAAAGAATTATTTGCCAGATGTATTCGGTATAAGTCTCTTTTTCCGCTGATAAACTTAACAATGCTGTACCTGTTCCATAAACGGTAATTTATCGAAAATGTTTATAAATCTAATTACCATTCTTCTAATTACCATCGATTACCGTTCTTGATTCGAATGGTAATGAGAAGAAACGAATGGTAATGATTATATTCTGTGATTCAATTCTGTATACACTGTAGTTTCCCTTACTTGTCTTGCATGGGATACTAGCACTATGCCCGCGACTTCGTCTGCGTGGGTTTCGTACTTTCCTCAAAAAATGTTAACACCCTCTCCATCTCCCCTTGAAAGGTAGTTTTAGAAAATTAATGTTTACGATCTTTAGTATAATTTATTTATTTTTAAATGTAAAACTAAGATTTTTCAAATAAACTGTCCTCCCTTTTCACCGTGACAAGGCTTGTTTTTAAAAAGCGTTTGGTATATATACAGACGCCAGCACATCAAGCTACTTCAGTCTGTCAAATTTCTTTTATAGATTTTCAACTTTATCGCTACAGCATAAGGTTCAAACAATTTTTTTTCTAAAATATCAAAGGCATCCGATCAATTGGCGGGCGTTTTTGGGCGTACTACACCCATCTGGTAAACCACTTCTGGGTGGTCCCGTAAAGATAGAGATATTGTCATCTTAATCTCAAGTGTCCCCGGGACCACTTGAGATTAAAATACAATATCTCTAATTCAAAGTCAAATAATTTATTTCAATAAAACAATCGTCGATAAAACTGTTTTCCTGGGGATCACGCTCGACTCAAGGCTTCAATGGGGTCCTCATTTAACATCCCTTTCAGGACGGCTAAATTCAGCAACATTTGCTGTGAGAAAAATCCGTCAATTTACTGATGTAGATACTGCGAGACTAGTCTATTTTAGTTACTTTCATAGTATTATGTCATACGGTATTCTACTATGGGGACGGGCTGCAGACATCGAGTCTATTTTTATTCTGCAGAAAAGAGCCATTAGAACCATCTATGGCCTCCGCAGGCGCGACTCTCTAAGGGAACAGTTTAAAGATATTAACATCATGACGGTACCTTATCAATATATTTATGATAACATCATGTACGTAAGGAAAAATCGACATCTTTTTAGTAAAACTTTTTTACAAAAAAAAACAACCGACTTCAAAAAAAAACTAAAATAACTTTTTACAAAACAAAAACCACCGAATTCCACAAAAATACACTTAAAAGAGAAAAATAACTTGAATTTCGGAAGTCGGTGGCAAAAACAATAGCATTTTATTAGATACATATAATATAGTAAAATATACCTACCGAATATATGAAAGCAATTCATAACTATTTCCCTAGGGATATAACTATATCACGGCTTCAACTATGCGAACTGCAAACCATCTTATAATATAACTATATGGATCTGTATTTTCGTTTTTGCCACCGACTTCCGAAATTCAAGTTATTTTTCTCTTTTAAGTGTATTTTTGTGGAATTCGGTGGTTTTTGTTTTGTAAAAAGTTATTTTAGTTTTTTTTTGAAGTCGGTTGTTTTTTTTTGTCAAAAAGTTTTTATTTTTCACTTTTTAGTTGTGTTTATACCTACCCCACACAAATTCGTATACCAGTCGAATAATGGAAACATAACAAAAGATTTTTCAAAAATTAACGAATCATTCCACTTTGCCCCACCGGCCCGGGCCGCCCACGCGCCCCACCCTAGTGGAATATGCCCCACTAGTTCGACTTGGTGGGGCAGATTGCACTAGTCTAAAATCTTTATGGATTCTGCCCCACTAGGGTTGGCACGTTAGAAACGTGTAGGTAGGTATGCTCGTATTTTATATGTTTGGAAAAGAAAGAAATGTATAGAAATATAAAATATATATTTTGGTATCCTATATTTAAATAATTATAAAATATATATTTTTTGGTAATTTAATATGTTATGATGGTCCAGAGGTTAAGGCCTCGCCTCTCATGCATGAGGTTGTGGGTTCAAATCTGAGCAAGTACTAATGTGACTTTTTCAATTAATATGTACTTTCTGAGTTTATCTTGGACATTATTGACATCAGTGAAGGAAAATATCGTGAGGAAACATGGACTTATAGTTAATAGGTATTAGTCTGAAATCACCAACCCGTTTTGAGCAAGCGTGATGATCAGTGCTCGTGCCTTCTTTCTATGAGAAGAGGCCTTTGCCCTGCAGTGGGACAGTAATAGGCTGGTATTATTATTTTATTATTAATTTTTATTTACTAGTTGTTTCTGGAAGGAATCGGGTTGTAAATCATACGTTAATTACACGTTTTGTTACAAATACAATAAAATCTAAGTAAATACAAGTCATAATACATTTTACTTAGATATAAATTTCTTTCTTTTCCAATCAAATATAAAATAGGAGCATACCTACCTTACACAAATTCTAAGGTGCTAACCCTAGTGGGGAAGAATCCATGCCATGGGGCAGAATGCATTTGCCCCACCAGTGGGACGACTTGGTGGGGCAAAGTGGAATGATTTAAATTAACTCCTTTGTGGGTTAAAAGGGGGGATACGGTTTGTATGAAAGATCTTATTAATTTGGTTTAGAAAACGTGGTATAAACTTATCTAGGTAATAATAAAGATACAATCATACATTTTTCAAAACTGGCTTGAAAGGTTAGAAAGGGGGTTACAATTTTTTTTTCATCTCAATGACATCTATTGGCCCAAAATGGTACCCATTTTGGAATACATTTTTCTACATTCAATTACAGTCCTATTAAAATTGTAAATAGAATACAATCACGATGTAACATTTAGTTTTTATTTCATTGCAATCGTCTCAACAATAAAAAGATATGCTAATTTAAAGTTTTCAAAGTGATACCACCAACAAGCACTACGTTCCAGGCGGCAAGGGGTAACGGAGATGTGGAGCGTATGCTGCCTCTAATATTAAGCTGGGCGGTCACAGTCCGTAAATTACAGGCTACCACCCTCGAAAGAGCTGTGATCGACTTTGGTAAAAAAAACTTTGCAAAAGAGCAAATATACTTCGCGCTTAGTCGTGTCAGAAGTTTGGAAGGCATAAGTTTACCAGAGTTGGACGCCAACAAATTTTTAAAGCGACCACACGGCCACAGATTATTGACGGAAATAACGAGGCTACAAAATCTGTCTTCTGACTATCAAGGCCACACATAAAATACGACTACGACGACTACGACTACGGATATTACCATTAAAATCATTTATAGCCAGAGTACATCTCATGGCAATTCGAATAAGCCCAAACACGGCTAAGATACATTGTTTTATGACGGAGTTCCGGTGCCGTCCTTCCAGCTTCAGCTTCAGATCAGTTCGATGGTCATCAGAATTATTTATTTAAACGTGCTTCATTGTCGCTTAACTATCTTAATCGAGATATCTTATCGCCACGCGTGAAATACTTATCATTGAGTAGTTCCGGTGGCCATCTGTCTTCTTCGTCAGTTCCATTTCACCAAATGATACTTTCTGAATGCAAATGCCTAATTTGTTGCTGAAAATACCTAAATGGCTATGTGTGTGCCTATAATATTTGAGGAGTTCCCTGAATTCCTCATGGATTCCATCATCAGAACTGATTTTTTTTTTTATGGGACCAATCTGTGCGTATATCGTTTCAAATCAGAAAATAATTTTCCAAATCAGTTCATAAATGGCGCCACCCGTGAAATACCCATCATTGAGGAATTCCGGTGGCAATCTGTGGTCTTCTTCATCAGTTCCACTTCACTAAATGATACTTTTTGAATGCAAATGCTTAACTTGTTGCTGAAAATACCTAAATCGCTAGGTATGTGTGTGCCTATAATATTTGAGGAGTTCCCTCAATTCCTCAGGGATTCCATCATCAGAACTAAATTTTGATAAAAATGGGACCAATCGGGAAGTGCATCCTTTCAAATAAAAAAAGAATTTTCAAAATCGGTTCATAAATGACGGAGATATGAGGATATAAGTACATTAAAAAAAAAAAAAATACAACCGAATTGATAACCTCCTTCTTTTTGGGAAGTCGGTTAAAAATGAAAATGCCCATAAATAACCCCAAAATAATAGACCTTTAATTGCTCAGTTGCGACTGAACAAAGCAACCGTTCCGCTCAGAGATTTAAGAGAGACTGGACTTGCAGGCTACGCTACGCACGCATTTGAACGCTTTGATATGTGCTACGCTCTCATTTGGACTTTGAATGCTTTGATGTGCGCTCGAAAACCAACACCGAATGGAAAAGTTGAAATAAGGGTCAAACTTTGATCAAATACTCAAACTCCCGTACCTCATGGGTGTCAAACAAGTGTTCAAATATGTGTGCAAATATTGTTGCTATGTCTGGCGCCGGGTGTAATATGCGCTTGAAAAACCGACACCGAATGGCAAAGTTGAAATATGTGATCAAACTTTGATCAAATACCCAAACACCCGTGCCTCACTTGTGTTCAAACAATGATCAAATAAGTGTTCAAATATTGTTGCTATGTCTGGTGCCGTATTTATATTATTGTTTTTAACCCAATGGTTTTGGCTGCGTTCCGAGTTACGCTGTAACCAATTTGAGCGTACTAACACCCGTAGCGAATTAGCGTGAGCGCGATAAAGATGTCCCTTGAATCGATATATGTAGATGACGTCATGGCATGCGCCATCTTGCGATAACGCCGACCATGCCCTTTATTAATACTACCGTGACAGTTGTGCTGTTTTGTTTTGAGTCGCATCATAACTGTAAAGTTAAAAAGTTATTACCAAAATGCCACGTTAGTGTAAACTAACGTGGCATTTTGGAAATTGTGCTTTTGGCTGCCGTCGCCACCTAACCAAAGAAGAAGAAGAAATGTGTGGTATATACATAAAGAAATATGATAATTATGCAATTTTTGACGTTGGGCGTGCACTGTGGGTGTGTTCACGAGCATTCCAAATCGTTGATAGACCTCAGCTGTAATATTCGTTATACTTAAATTGGAACGCAAATTATTTTTTATTTAATTATTTTGGGGTTTATATTATTTGATTTATACATTAACTATGTTAAATATTATGCACAAGTATGTAAAGAAAAAAATAAGAAAATAAAATAAAGAGAAGAGCCCATTGGGTATCAAAAAATTCGTCCGCATCGCTGTTAGCGGGAAAAGTGCCCAAAAGGCTAATTACCTCTTAAACGGAAAGTAAAACCGTAATATGGTTGGTTATAATACTAATTATTTATGATTTTTGACATACATCACATAACGGTTATCGCTGCTATTTTTTTTTGTTAAATCGTCAAAATATTTTTATTTATTTTTACATATGAAACGGTTCCTTTTGGTGTCTAAGTTAATAACATCGATAATTATGAAGAGTATTATTGATCCAATATTAAGAAGATATAAAACAAAAAAAAATATTTTAAAAATATAGAAAAAATAAGGATAAGGGAAATGTTTAATATCAAATATTAAACATTTTCCTTATCACTGTCGTTGTCGGACTCCAATATTGAGTCAGAATCCAGATTGGATATATCTAAAAACTCGAACTCACTTTCCTGAATTAAGTAAGTCGAGAGTTTCAGCAAAACAGCTCTGCTTTCTCTTGGCATTTAACTTAGGCCTTTGTGCACTTAGGAAAGGATCCGAATAAACAACAAGCATATTTAAGATATCTTGATTAGAATCTTGCCTGCTTCTTTTCCGCGAATGATGTTCCCGGAACCTCCTAAAATCTTTGTTTCGAGACTCTGAGGCTTCTTCCGAGAGAGTCCGAGCTCCCAACCTTATAAATTCTTATTTAAATAATAGGTCCCAATGTATAAATGTTAATGGTGTGAAATCTTCCGGGCTACCAGTTCAGTTAGGTGTACCTCAAGGATCAATACTGGGTCCATTCTTGTTCTTAGTCTATATCAATGACTTACCATTCTATTTAAAGGTATCTGTGAAGTTTTACTGTTTTCAGATGATACTTCACTTATTTTTAAAGTAGACAGGAATAGACAAGAGTTTGACGATGTAAATAGTGCACTCTCAATGGTTACGGATTGGTTTTCGACAAATAACCTAGTTCTCAATGGCAAGAAAACGAAAAATGTGTAAAATTTGCCCTTCCAAATGTTAGAAATCTAGGACCCAACATTGTCTTAGATAAAGAGTTGCTTGAAACTGTAAACTTGGCAGTTTTTCTGGGCATAACAGTAGATGCCAAGCTTCAGTGGGGCCAACATATATCGAGCCTAGCGGGAAGGCTCAGTTCGGCCGCCTACGCCGTCAGGAAAGTAAGACAGTACACTGACGTTGATACAGCTCGGTTAGTCTATTTTAGTTATTTTCATAGCGTTATGTCCTACGGTATTCTGCTGTGGGGCAAAGCTACTGATATTCAAAATATATTTGTCATTCAAAAACGAGCTGTTCGAGCAATTTACCAGTTAGGTGCTAGAGATTCTCTGAGAGATTTTTTTAAAGATATCGGTATCCTCACATTGGCATCACAATTCATTTTCGCCAACTTATTATATATTAGGCAAAATAGTATATACTAAAAACAGTGATATTCACAATGTTAACACTAGAAATAAGGACAAACTACGTAGGTACTCCCTTTCACCGGCTTCATAAGGTTCATAACTCATTTGTTGGGCTTGGAATAACCTTTTATAACAAGCTAGGTACCTTCTTCTTTGCTAGATTTGCCTTTTAATGTGTTCAAAACTAAAGTAAAATCCAACCTCTGTTCAAAGGCATACTATTCTATCAACGACTACTTAAATGATTTATTTATTTATTTATTTATTTATTTATTATGGCACACCAACGACTTATTCACAAAAACATTAACATATAAACTAGTCTTAATATATAATTATTACAGCGAACTTGTCACTTATAGGTATGCACAGCACTTACATAGCTTGTCTGTAGGTTATTAGATTTAAAGATAATCGTAAATCAAATAACTTAAAATCATAAAATCAAATAAATTAGTAACAAAAAAATCAAATAAATTAATAACAATAAAATCAAATAAATTAACAATATAAAACACAAATTAATCAATAATAATTTAGACAAGTGAATAGAATTAGAATTTAATAATTGCATTAATTTAAAAAAGTTTATGTTGCAATAATAAAATAAAATACAGAACAAAAAATGTATGATGGAATTCAAAAAAGAAGTTGCCGTGAAAGATGGTTGCGAAATTGTGCTAGGGTGTTGGAGAAGATGTCAATGCTATTAGTGCGAGAGTGGCTTTCATTATATGTCCTCATCAAACGGTTTAATGGCGCTGATCGCCCGAGATTGGTTCGAGCTGTAAATGGTGAAAATACATCTAATTTGCGGTCGGGCCTAGGTTGACTACAACGGGGAACAGATACATTTATATCTTCCAGAAGTTTAGGAACGTGGATCAGTCCATTGACAATTTTGAAGAGCATAATTTGATCCATAATTTTTCTTCGGCTTTCGAGGGATGTAAGGTTGAAGTGACTCAATCTTTCAGGGTAATTAGTTGTGTTGGGGCAGCTGTTCGATTTATAACGCAGGTACCTAGTGAAGCTTTTTTGTACGCGTTCGATTCGATCGATATGGACCTGATAAGTAGGGTTCCACACCTGCGATGAATAATCCAGTACACTTCTGACGAGGGTGAAGTAGAGAAGTTTGAGGGTACGAATAGACTTAAAGTCGTGACAGATACGTTTCAGGAAACCTAACATTTTAGCGGCCTTTTTGACAATATTGTCTATATGGGGAATGAAAGTAAGCTGACTGTCGAGGCAGACTCCCAGATCGCGAATTGTGTTAACCTTCTGCAGCGTTAGACCGTTCAGCGAATACGAGGATGGAAGGGTATTACGTTTTTTAGTGAAGGTCATATGTTGACACTTTTCAGCGTTAAGAGTCATTCTGTTCTTTATACACCAGTTGTGCACTGAATTTAGATCCTCTTGCAGCAAGGAGATATCTCTGGGTGAATTTATTTGCTTATAGAACTTGACATCGTCTGCAAAGAGTGAGCATTCACTGTGCTTTATGCAGTTCACTATGTCGTTGACGAATACTAGGAATAGTATCGGACCCATATGGG
The DNA here is from genome assembly GCA_949128155.2 of Xanthia icteritia. Lineage (NCBI taxonomy): Eukaryota > Metazoa > Arthropoda > Insecta > Lepidoptera > Noctuidae > Xanthia > Xanthia icteritia. The sequence continues at coordinate 23,653,336 of OX421936.2, forward strand.
AGCCCTGTGGAACTCCGGAAGTAGAACTGTAAAAGGAAGACTGGTGACCCTTTACTACGACCTTTTGCTTTCTGTCAGTCAGATAAGATTCGAACCATTGGAGGAGCTGGCCGAATATGCCGAGGTTAGAAAGTTTCTGCAGTAGGATCTGGTGGTCGACCTTGTCGAAGGCACTGCTAAAGTCTGTATAAATTGAGTCAACTTGTGTGCGAGAGTCGATAAGTTTGCTGAGGTCATTGATATAAAGACTCAGGTTCGTCGTGGTGGATCTTTGTGTGCAGAAGCCATGCTGTTGGGAAGCTAGCTCTATTTTAAAATGAGAAGTTAGAATTGGACACATAAGGGATTCAAAGACCTTCGAAAACACAGACAAAATAGATATTGGCCGATAATTTTTAATGTTGTTTGTTTCGCCTTTTTTAAAGATGGGCACTACATTGGCATTTTTCCATTCAGCAGGGAATTGTGCTGTTTCGATTGAGTGGTTCAGAATAATTTGTAGCGGCAGGGCCAAGCTACTCGCGCAGTTTTTAACAAATAATGGTAGAAAACCATCTGGTCCCGGACCCTTGCATACATTTAGTTTTTTAAGGACTTTAACTATATCTCTTTCGGAGAATGTGACCCGACTCAAGCTATTTTGGGGGTACTTGTGATCAGTCTGTAATGAGGCATATGTTTCATCTGATGAGGTGAATGTTGAAGAGAAATGGGTAGCAAAGAGCTTGCAGACCTCATCACCGCACGTGGCTATCTGATTATTTAGTTTCATCTCAGATGGTATGTCATTAGATTTAGATTTTTTTGCCTTTACAAATGACCAAAAGACCTTGGGATTTTGTGCTATGCCCTTCTCGATCCTCTCCACATAGTCTATGTAGTTACTTTTGATCATTATGTTAGCTCTTTCACTTAACAATCTGTATTCGTAGTTGTCGCGGGGATTTTTATATTTTTTAAACCGCTTCCTAAGCTTTTCCTTTTCGTTTAAAAGTTGAACGAGAGCTTTTGGAAACCACCATGATAAGAATAGTTGGTCGCTGTGATTAACTCAAGACAATGTTTAAATGTTCTTTCTCCAGAATTAGCTTACTTACTGACAGGTTATATGAGTTTATATAATTGTTTATAATATTACTTTATAAGTCAATTTATTTTATTGTTGACATAATCTACTCATTACAATGTTTTTTTTATGAGTTGTATTGCAATATGTGGTTAGCTAGCGACCTCGATAATTTTATATTTTACCTCGATGGTCCTAGTTTATCAATTATAACTTCTAGTTACAGCTGTATGCAAGCGGGCACGCCCTTTATGCCTGGAGGCTTTTATTTAGATATTGTTTTCGTTTAGTTATTTTTATTTCTGCTGAGTATAGTTCTCGATGTTTTTGGTTGGTATATTGGCGTGTGCTAGCTGTCATATGGCTATTAATTTTATAATTTAAATTAATGTAAATCATTTTACTATTATATAGAATCTAATTGACCAGACAGCTGTGCAACCGGGGAGTTTGTTGCGCTACTTCTTCTTCCCAGCTAAAGCACTAGGAAGTGGTGAAGGGTGGGCGTTTTGACGGACTGTCTTATGTAACTTTGACGTTCAAAAGTGCTGATTCTCAGCCTAGTTTGAATAAACGACTTTTGAATTTTGAGTCCCAATCGGCACAATATCATTTTTCTCGATTATGTCAGCTCCGTGTATTAATAATTTATGTACGGTTGACGACATGTAGTACCAGTCGTACAATTCCAGGTACTTTTCTGCTGTTTTGCGGGCAAAATCTTTAAATTTGATTACATCGATCTTCTCGCCAGATGTTATCGCTTGCAAAATCACAGCAAATATTTTAATAAGATCTTCGTCCAACTCGGTAATAGCTGCAGTTTTATTGGGAAATTCGAATAACTTTCTTGCAGTATTCCCGTCATTGGTAGTTCCCGAGCCTTCTTTCACAATATCAATCAACAGATTGAGCTGATCTTTGAATTTATTTTGATTTTTTTTATCTGTTCTGCAACATTTCTTTGTGCTCATTACTTCTTGCTGCCCACCTTTTGAAGTCCAGCCTGTACGCAATGTGTAACAGACATTCCATACAATTTATACGTGCGTGTAGGGATGACAAGCCAAATTCGTATATGTCAGCACACACAGTCTTAAATGTTACAACATCTAAGCGGTTCATTTCCGTACGTTTTGCTAAGCACAGGTAGCACGATGCATTTGATCTGGCCTCAGAAAGGTACGTACAGACTTTGGCGACGATCATTGTCATCATTAGTTGATGAGACACGCTGTTACTATTACTGCACTCTGTGGGGATAAGGGCCTGAATTCCATCATCCATTTGTCTTGAGACCAATGACAACTGCTTCCTTTACAAAAGTAAACTGAACTGGACGACAATACAAAGCTGAGCATGATTTTGGGTTCGTCCATACAGTATTATCTCCATCTGTCAGTTTTAGTGGCACCAAGGAGGTCATGAAAATGCTTGAATCATCTTGCTCACCCTCCATTTTCTGCTTGTATCGGTTTTGGTTGGAAGCACCATCAAATCCCTGCTTGGATATCAGCTTTAGTTGCTTATCTTGCACATCGGCATAGTCAAAAAGACTGAAGAATCCTTGTGACCGTGATGTTAAGTCCTAGACTAATCATTGTAATTACTTAATCACTTATTTTCAGACTCACTAAAAGACTAAACAGTTTGTTATGTGGTATTTTGGTTGTATTTTAAGTTTTTAAACTCATTTTGTATTGATAAATATCTAGCTCAAACATAGTTGTCTAAGTGTGGATGTACTATAAACCACTGACTACTAATTCGGGAATATAGGGGTGATGCTATTTTATTTTACGTGTTGTTAAAAGTCTGTGTTCCTCAACTTAAACACTAAAAGGAACCGTTTCATATGTAAAAATAAATAAAATTATTTTGATAATTTAAAAAAAAAAATGCAGCGATAATCGTTATGTGACGTATATCAAAAAATCATAAATAATTAGTACTATAACCACCTGTAAGGATATTACGGTTGTCCTTGCCGATTAAGAGATAATTAGCTTTTTCACACTAGCTTCATAAAATTTTTTCGTAAAAAAATTATAATTCCTTCGTTTTTGTGCAGAATTAACTCGGGTATCATTTTTGAATACAGTAATAACTAATAGAAGCGATATCCGGCAAAAAATCCAGCACCTGCAAATTGAAATCCCTATGTCTATGAAAGCCGATTTTCAGCCCACCATGCGGCACAGCCCACCGTGCTAGGAAGATGGGATGGCGCAAGGGTGTCGACACAGGTTGCATCCCACACCACACAAGGCCTACCCAAATTCCAAGGCATTAAGGTCATTCCGTCTGGCCTCTGTCTATCGTCGTGTGTCAACCCATTGGATTCTAAAACAGCTGGCACCCCGGCGGTGACAAGAGCCTGACGGATGATGTCATTAATGCTTGCGTGCCGTGCCAACCGACCAGCGCTCTTGCTGCAGGAAAGGCCATGGTGTGCGAGGCGGTCGACTGCTTCACCACACCACATTGACAACGATGTGGAGCCCCGCAAGGAGTGTCCAGACGCAGACTTGTAGCGAGCCGGAAAGTGGTGTCACCCAGCATAGTGCCTATGTTGGGTGACGGTAGCGCCTGAAGCCAGAGGCCCGATTCCCATTCTCCTACAGCCAGCAGGTGGGCACGCTCAGCAGACGTATTAATGAGGTTATTCCGTACCAACCTGCAGAGCGGCTCATCCCACTGTCTCTGGGAAGACGGTGACACAAATTATTGATGTCAGCGCTGTGAGTGTTATGTCATGTTCTAATTCGGAAAGCGGCCTTTGTGTCAACTTCAGCTGTCAGTGTCAATACAGAACTGTCAAGTACTCACTAGTAAGTAGTACTGTAAATGTCAAAAATAAACCTGCACGCAAATAAAAATAGATGTTCAGTATTTTGTTTCGATAACTAATAGCTCAGATAACAGAACAAACCTGTTAGGTGACTGGAGCAAGAAACCAATGCAGACCTTGCGTTTGGAAAAAAACGGGTTAGCTGGTCGGGTTAGGGTAGCAGGATCCAGAGGATGTCTAAGTGGCAGAGCGAGGAGCAGCGTTGCGCGGTGGTACTGCGTGAGGTGTTCGGCTGGCTGGGCGGGCAGGAGCTAGCGCATGCGGGCGCCGCGTGCCGCGCCTGGCACCGCGCCGCCTCTGAGCCCTCGCTGTGGCGCCGCCTGCTGCGCGCTAACCACGGTACCTCACCGACGCAGGCATCGACACCTAAAATTGCTGTGTTGTGTGCATAACCCGGTCTAACTGCATGTACTGAAGTTACAGTAAGGAGTGGATGTGAGTTAATCTGTTCCTAAACCTCATGAGTTTATGTGCTGTTGTTATTCCTCCGACCTTTAATTTGTTGTTTTAAGAATAAGTAACCAAAGATGAATAAGACAAAGATGATAATTACGTTTCAGGAAGGACATTACAATGGATATGCAACTTGGGATCTTTAAGGCGAAAGTGTCAGGTTAGCCGTGTAATTCAATTTTTCCTACATTATTTGCAATTTGCAGGTCAGTATCATGTATGTTGATCTAAATATGAATTGCGGCTGTATCAAATAAATGTTTATTTATATAAATATAATCATACAAATGATCAATACAACTCTCTAAGTTCATGTACTCTATTGAATGACTATTTCATGAAAACATGACATTTGAGAATTCTGCTAACTTAAGGAGTTGTATTCCTGATTCTAAATATTATAATTCTGTAAAGCCATATTTGTTACGGTCACGAATCATATTTTAATCAACGTACAACCTGCCACTGACCTGCTAATAGCAAAAAACTAAAGAAAATTTGAATTTTGCAGGTTACCCTGGCGCATCCCCCTTAATCTATCACTACTGCTGAGCTTGTCCCATCGCTGTGCAATGTTAGTACAAGTATATTCAATTATGACATCAAAATGATACACTTCTTTAACATTCTCATATTATACCTAGCTAGGTTCTGCTTAGGATTCCATACCCGAAGGGTGCCAAGGGGAACCCTATTACTAAGCCTCCGCTGTCCGTCCGTCTGTCTGTCAGGGGGCTGTCCTCATGAATCATAATAGGTAGACAGTTGAAATTTTCAGAGATTGTATTTGTATTGCTGCTATAAAAAGAAACAATAAAAATTAAAGGCGGGTCCCCATACAATAAGCATTGATTTCTATTATGATCAGTAAAACACGAATTAGGTAATTCACTGTTTTATTTCGTGAATAGCATAAGCACTAGGAAGCCTTACACTTCTGTGTTATTATTGCACATGTGGGGTACCTACTTGTACAAATCTTATTTGTCAAGAAGATTTCCAAGTACCTAATAGTTGCTGTGGCTAGGCCTGGCATATGGTGACTTTGCATAAGAAGAAACTTTGTTCTTCAGTTTGCCACCTGAATAAGTGGTCTCTGCCCCACTAGGTATCCTAAGCATCTCGGCCCATTCCTCTGAGCTAGGAATTTGGATTATTTGTTAATTATATTAAAAGAATACAGGAGCAGGTGGAAGAGTCAAGTCAAGAACTTGACTCTTCCACCTGCTCCTGTATTCTTTCTTCGTTTTCCTCTGCTGGTTCCTTATCCTTCTTCTCCTCCTCTCCTGTTGTAAGCTTGATGGCTTCTTCGGTATCAGTTGGTCAATATATTCTGCTTACAACATTTCCATTCTCTGATGTCACCTGATAGCTAGATGGGCCATCTGTACTTGTTATAGTGCCTGGTAACCAACGTGGCCCTCTTCCATTTCTGTACATCACGCATTGGCTGATGTCAGTTTGTCTGTGTTTCCTTTGTGCTTTATTGGTAATTTGTTTCTTGACTCTCATTTGCTGTTTATTGACTGGATGTATGCTGTCCAATAAAGTCCTTAACCGTCTGTTCATTAACATTTCTGATGGGTTCTCACTTGTTCCTGAACATGGTGTTACACGCAGTCCCAGTAACATGTTAGGTACCTTCACGTCCCATGACACATCATCCATTTTGCGTAACTTGTCCTTAACAGTCTGCACCATTCGTTTAGCCAATCCATTAGTAGCAGGATGGTATAGTGCTGTAGTAATATGCTTAATTTTATTAGACTCCAGAAATTGTTTCAATTCAGCTGAAAGAAATGCTGTTCCATTGTCTGAAACCAGTGTCTCACATAATCCGTGTGTAGCAAATAGCATTCTTAAATGCCGAACCACAGTTTCTGAAGTCATGCTACTTACTTCAAATACTTCAGGCCATCGTGAATATGAGTCTACAATTATCAAAAGACTTTATTTTGGTATGGACCAGCAAAATCAATATTTATGCGAGACCAAGGTCTTGTAGGTACTACCCACTCGCAACTTGTCTTGGGAGGCATGTGCTTATTTTTGAGACACTTGGTGCAATTGTTCACCAATGCCTCAATGTCGTTGTTTAATTTAACGACACGGTTGGCAATTGACTGTTGCGCTGCGTGTCGCGGGTTCGATTCCCACACGGAACAAATATTTGTATGACCTACAAGTAGTTGTTCCGGGTCTGGCTGTTTGTGTATGTGAGTATAAATGTTTGTAAACGCACCCACGATACAGGAGAAATTCCTAGTGTGGGGCAACGTTTTTAAAAAAAAAAACAAAAACAAAAAACAAATTCCGGCCACCACACATAGCTTCTGGCCAAAGCTTTTGTTTGAACTATACCACTGTGTGCCCTATGTAAAGCACGTAAAATATCTTTCCGTAGCGGTGGTGGTACCACCACGCGATAACCCAGCAGGATACAACCTTCATGTAAAGAAAGTTCAGAACGATGTAACCAATAACTGTGCAAAGCTTCCTCTGTGACTTTAGCTGGCCAACCAGATAACACGATTCGTGATAAAGTCTTATCTGTTTTGTGGGCAGCTCGATCTGATAAACAACAACTGGAAAGTCTTCGGGAGCCTCTGCCATCAAGAAAATATCACAAAGCTGCTGTTCAGGTTCCTTTGGCACCGGTTGTGGCCAGCGACTGAGACCATCAGCATTTCCTATTTGTTTACCAGGCTTATACGTTATATCATAACTGTGTGAAGTCAAAACAATATCGATTCTAGTTAATCGGGGCGATATAATATTGGGTATTGACTTCTTAGGTTAAAAAATACTGACCAGTGGCTTGTGATCCGTTACTATTGTAAAAGTTCTTCTCATGAGGTAGTTATGAAATTTTTGAATTCCGAACATGATTGCTGTACTTAGCTTTTTTATCAAGCTGAGAGTTGCTAGAGAGAGCTGAGATTTACGCTCGTGTGAATGTAATGTCCTAGAACTCATAGCGATTGGTCGTTCTTGCCCATCTTGCATCACATGAGACAATACTGCGCCTACACCATACTCAGTGCTATTGCACCTGAGTACTAAAGGGTTTATTTAAATCATAATGAACTAAAGTAACGTCTGACGATAGTTGTTTCGCTGCGTCGAAGCTTTCTCGTTCACGTTCTGTCCACTGCCACTTGCGAGACTTATCAAGCAACCTATGGAGCGGTTCGAGGACAGTAGCCTTTGTGAGGTACGTACCTCCCATAAAAATTGTACAACCTTAAAAAGCCTGTAGCTGATGAACACTCTGTGGTTCTTGAGTTTTGACAATCGATTCCACTTTGCTAGGAGCTGGATGAATGCCGTCGGCGTCAATAACAAAACTCAGAAATTATACCCATTCTTTAGCAACCTTACACTTACCAGCATTCAGTCGCAGGCCAACTTTTTGTATACGTTCTAGTACAGCATCCAGTCGTTGACTCATATCTGTCAAGGTATGGCCAGTTATAATAATGTCATCAACCTTTGAAAAATGCCTGGACATGCTTTTAACCGAACGCCAACCTGTAAACAGTGTAAAGACCTTTACATGTGTTTAATGTTAACAGTTTAGTCGTGTCCTCATCCACAATGACTTGTGTATATGCACGCTCTAAATCTAACGTGGTGAAATACCTTCCTCCGTTTAATTGTAGCAAATACCTTATTAGCAGTTGGCATAGGGTAAGTGTCATTGGTTAAAGGATTACCAAATGCTAATTAATTATGAGAACTATAGTATGGGCAGTTGTTTTAACCGTAAATCTATGCTGCGTGGAGGTTCTCTAATCTTGATTAAAAATTGTTTAAAAACGAAGGAACGTAATGACATAGTTGGTTTATCTGTTGAACATTGCATCGAACTGTCCTGTGTTGAGCTGGATAAGCATGTTGTAGTGTGCGTGTACAGACCCCCTAATTATGAGAACTTTTCTTTATTTGAGTCAATAATGGAAGATGTCCTAGCGAAACTTGCATCCAGTAACAAAACTCGTGTTTCCACAGCTCAAATTTACTTTGTTTTGCTGATGACATGAAGATTTTTTCATCAGTATCATCAAATGATGACATGAATGCTCTCCAATCTGACCTGGCGCGATTGGATGATTATTGCTTGATTAATAAGCTAGATTTGAACCCTGTTAAGTGTTCAGTAATCTCCTTTAGCAGAAAACGCGTCCCTCTCCCTACAACATAATAAAGGGCAGCTCTTACAGAGATGCGATGGGGTACGCGACCTGGGCGTTTTTCATGATTCCAAACTTTTATTTAACGTGCATATTGAGCAAATAGTGGCCAAAGCTTCGAAGTCACTGGGTTTTGTTATGAGACTAGCAGGGTGTTTCAAGAAAGCCAAGACCCTTAAGATTCTTTATTGCTCTTTTGTGAGAAGTCATCTTGAATATGCGTCACAAATCTGGAACCCGTGTTATGGCAAGTACGTTGATCGTATTGAGAATATACAAAAAAGATTTATTCGTTTTCTATGTTTTCGGCTACGTATACCATACCATTCTGATAATTACATAAATCTTTGTAAGAAATTTCATTTACAGCCACTCATAAATCGTCGTCGACTAGCAGATTGCACTTTCCTTTTAAAAATTATATCCAACGAGATTGACTGTCCTGATCTCCTTCAAAAACTACGTTTCAATGTTCCTCAGAGATCAGTTAGATATAATCCACCTATCTCCATTCCTTTTTCCTCTTCTAACTACAGGCAAAACTCATATATGGTGCGAGCGAGTAAGGACTTTAATATTCTTTGTAAAGAGTTTTCATTTGACCCATTTACCACCAAAGCCTATTCTGCACGCGCTCGGCTGAACGCTGACTTTTTTAAAAGTGCATAGTGCATAATACTTATTGTACCTTATATATATATGTATATATATATATATATATATTCTTAACCTTTTTTATCGTGCTTGTTAGTGATCATAAGCTTTCTACTATTTTTTCTGTTTTTACCCGTGAGAACCTGTAATTGGCTTTATGTTTCTTAATCAACTGTTATCCATTTGTTTTAGCTGTTGGTTCTCCTATTAATAAATAAATAAATAAATTATTTGTGGTGATTTTAATATTAATATTCTGGAAAACACTTTAAATAGCAGTCGATTATTAAGCCTTTTTAAATCGTTCAATTTATCTAATATTTTTACAGAACCTACTAGAGTAACTTCAACTTCTGCTACTTGTATCGATAATGTCTTCTGCGATTGTGATTATTTAGCTAAAGCCATCGTAAACTATTTGCCGTCAGATCATAGTGGACCAACTGTAACTTTTAAGTTTAAAACACCTTTGCAAAAAGTGCAAATACAATTTAGACCAATAACAAATGGCAAATTAAATAGATTCAATAGTATCCTAAATAATGAGTTAAATGTTCTGGACCATGATATGGACGATGCAAATAAATTGTATGAGGATTTCTTTTCAGTAGTGCACACTGAATTCAATAAAACTTTTGAAAAGAAAACAAAGTATATTTGCCCTAATTTTATATTTAGTGACTGGGCAACTAGAGGTATTAGGATAAGTAGGGAAAGGCTTTTCGAGCTGTATGGCCTTAAGCCTTACATTAACACTGAAACTTTCAACAAGTATGTTGCTACATATTCCAAAATTTTTAGAAATACATGCAAGATAGCTAAAGCCTTGTACATTAGCAATAAGATCAAATCAGCAGAAGATAAAATAAAAACAGTTTGGAAAGTTATAAATAATGAAACGAACAGGAAAAAAGTACGAAACACTGATTACACATTGAAGACTTCACGTGGTGCAATAAGCTCTAACTTAGAAGTAGCTCAAGAATTTGTACATTTCTTTACTAATATACCATCTAAAACGACGGAAACTATAAATTCTTCACCCGATGTCTCAATTCATTTATTAAGAGCGAATGTCCCAGGCTGTCCGGTTGAATTTCAATTTAAACATATAAATCCTATGATAGTTATTAAAGCTTTTCGGCAAATTAAAATCAAATTGACCGAAGATCTATGGGGATTATCTATCAAAGTTTGTACATCCATAATGGAGACTATAGCACCGTACTTAGCTTTAATATTTAATTTGTGTGTGGATCAAGGAGTCTTCCCGGATTTAATGAAATACAGTAAGGTTATACCACTTTTTAAATCTGGGGACAGTAAAGACGCCAACAATTATAGACCAGTATCCGTGCTGCCGGTATTCAGCAAAGTATTCGAAAAGGACACCAACCAAATCTTACACGATCAGCAATATGGTTTCACCAAAGGACGTTGTACGACTGACGCCGGTGTCACCTTATTAAAACACATATTTACAGCGTGGGAGGAGGCTCAAGATGCCATAGGAATCTTTTGCGACCTCTCGAAGGCATTTGACTGCGTAAATCATGAAACCTTACTCTTGAAACTTGAGCATTACGGACTAGGTAAACTTGCGCTCAGTTTAGTAAAATCTTATTTAAATGATAGACAATAGCAAGTCCAAATTAATGGTGTCAATTCACTGGGTCTAAAAGTAAAAATGGGTGTTCCACAAGGCTCGATTTTGGGTCCTTTCCTCTTTTTAGTTTATATTAATGATCTACCCCATTTATTAAAAAACCAACCACAAATGGTGTTATTTGCTGACGATTCTTCCCTAATTTTTAAGATAAATAGACGTGCTTCAAATCTTGACGACGTAAATAACGCCCTACTGCAGGTCCAAAATTGGTTTACTGCAAATAATTTAGTATTAAATGGGAAAAAAACGAAATGCATAAGATTTGCTTTACTGAATGTTAAAAGTACTGATTGTGATATAGTATTGAATAGGGAGAAACTAGAATTCGTTGATAAAACTGTTTTCCTGGGGATCACGCTCGACTCAAGGCTGCAATGGGGTCCGCATTTAACATCTCTTGCAGGACGGCTAAGTTCAGCAGCATATGCTGTAAGAAAAATCCGTCAATTTACTGATATAGATACCGCAAGGCTAGTCTATTTCAGTTACTTTCATAGTATCATGTCTTTCGGTATTTTACTATGGGGACGGGCTGCAGATATCGACTCTATTTTTATTCTGCAGAAAAGAGCCATTAGAGCAATATATTGCCTCTGCAGGCGCGATTCTCTAAGGGAACTGTTTAAAAACATTAACATCATGACGGTACCTTGTCAATATATATATGAAAACATCATGTACCTACGTCAGGAAAAATCTTAATCTTTTCAGTAAAAGAGGTGAAAGACACAATTATAGTACTAGAAATAGGGATCAATTAGTTCAACCGGGTTTCAGACTGGCGAAAGTAGACTCATCTTTCATGGGGTACTGTTTAAAATGTTACAATAAAATACCTCCCCACATACTACAACTAAATGAAACTAAATTTAAATCTTGTATAAAACGCACACTATGCTACCAAGCATATTATAAGCTGGGGGATTATATAGGTGACAAAAATGCTTGGCTCAACGCTGGTCCAGCTCCACAAGGGCGCATAAACTATTTTAGCATTCGAAAATATTGTCGGAGCTGCTGAAGATTGCATAAATTATCTTTGAATTGTATAACTTCAATCTCGTAGTATTATATAATTGCATAGCACATGTGTGACCACTGTGACCATGTACCTTCTATGAAGCTACTATTTACTGAGTACGTCTTTCATTGACTTGAATGTGCCCTGGCGGCTGAGAGTATGTCATGCTCACTCAAATGTCTCGCTGGTGGTGGCGTGTGTGTTGGATCGTTAAGTTCCCTTCAAAATGGTTGAGCTAAACGGTGCTGATCCATGCGTCATGTTCGTGAACGGGCGCCGTCAGTAGGGACTGGTCATCTCTTATCTGCCACGGCTTATTTTAATTTTTGAATTGTTTGTATCTTTTTATAACGGACGCTTTTTACGTGCACGTCTTTCTACATTGGTCTCACAATGTATAATTTCAACATGAATGATGTAACCAATATTTTGTAACAACATTATGATTTAAAAGAGTGTCCGTGGATTTTCTTGCCCGTTCTTCTCCATAGGAACCTACGCTTTGGAATGGGCAACTAGCTTCATATTTCTGACTGACTGACCCCTTGACAATTCAAAAGTGCCTGTAAATGGTTTAATTGAAATAAATGCTTTGAGTTTGAGTTTGTCAGACTCGGTGTCTGCGATAATCTCCACACAGGCGAATCTCGCCTGTTTTCTTAACAATGGACACCAATCACGACCAATTAAATTGGGGCCTGAGTCTCTAGCTACAATAACCGGTAAAACATACTTAATGTCTCTAAAGTTTACGTACACTACTGTCTGACCGAGAACATTAATTGGAGTCGCCGCCGCCGTCCAGGTACGTAGATTGTTGTGTACGGCGCGCAGTTCGGGGCGTGGCTTTGCGTTGCGCAGGCCTCTCCACGAGCGCTCGTTCACGAGTGAGAAACCAGCACCGGAGTCCACCTGCATAGTCACTGATATCCCATTCAGATGAACTTTAACATCATAAGCTGGCATCCGCAGTTGACTACTATCGAAGTTGTATATACCATTCAACTGAACATGTGATTCATCCTCTTCTGTGAAATTGACATTACTTTTCGAAGCTTTCTTCTTTGCAAACTCAAACACAAACTCTAAAATTCAAACTTTTTTCTATATGTCCTACCTTCTTGCAGTATCGACACGTAACCTTGGCAAAACGACATTCTCCAGCATGGTGATCACCACAACGGTAGCAACGTTTCATGTTTGTTTGCACTGCATTGATGACCATGGGCTCAGGAGCTGCCGGCATGATCGTCGATGTACTCGTCGTCGAATAGAATCCGCTTGCGACGTTGCTGGTGCTTCCATTTATATTTTGTATCATGCGAACATCTCTTACTCTCGGTAGACAAGTGACAACATAGCCTCAACAACCTTGTCATAACTAAGTTTATCTCTTTTCAAAAAATCATATTTCAGTCTGTGATCTTTCCTTCCACACACGAGTCTGTCACGTAACATACGTTCTAAATCCGAAAAATTACAATCGGAACTATTCATCGTTAGCTGAGTAATGTATTCCGATCCTGATTCGCTTTGTTGTTGGTCACGTATATAGAACTTATATAACACTGATATTTCGTTAGGTTTAGGGCTATAATGTTTCATTAAAACGTTCACAATTTCCTTAAATGAGATATCACTAGCTTTTTAGGTGTAATTCACGCAAGAAGCGTATCAAACACTTTCGATCCACACACTGTGTAAAAGTTTGCTCATTTACTTATGTCCAACACAACGTCATTTGCTTTAAAGCAAAATGTTAGCCTGTCTATGTAATTGATCCAATTGTCTGTTTGAGAATAAAATTCCGAAAACTTCACTGCCATACACTCCATTCTTAAAAGTTTATTCCTCGTCGCCACTATGATGATCAGTAAAGCGAATTAGGTAATTCAATTTTTATTTCGTCAATAGACAAATATACATAAGCATAAGCAATATACATAAGCACTAGGGAGCCTTACACTTATGTCTTACTATTGCACATGTGGGGTAATTGTACAAATTTTATTTGTCAAGAACATTTCCAAGTACAGTCACGAGCTTTAATTTGGGACCCATTTCCGTTAAATGTTGTTAGAACAATCATAATGCAATAAGGTCGAAACTTTGAAACTGCTTTAAGGTTGAAATGTTGAATGTCAAGTTAAGACATAAAATGTCTTATCTAATCGACCTATGAAATGATAACCTCGTTGCAAAAAGCTATCATTACGATTTTCTAATTACGAACATGTGTCGTGTCAGTGTCATTTAAGAAAATAGTTTAATGTGATATTTTCACAAAATATAATTTACCAATTAATAAAATGCTTGCGGCTAATCGTGACCAAATAAGGCTCCAAATTATTGATTTGCACGAACAAGGAGTAGGCATTCACGAGATATCGCGACGAATAAATGTGACAAGAAACACAGTTCGCCGCTGGGTTCGACGCCACGGGAACGAGGAAAATATTATTGACTTACGACGAAACAACCATCACCCGCAAGTTATAACACAAGAGCAGAGCCGCTTGATGCAAAGGCAATACCTGATGAATGGATTTACGCCAACGAGGCATTTTGCGGAAGCGTTTGAAGTCCACCCTTCAACAGTTAGAAGGCGTGTACGTTACCCCAGCAGGAAAGTGTCTCCTAGAGTTATATGAGTGGAACGTTTAATTTGTGCCTTAGCTGCTGTAAATGTGCCCCCGCATAAAAAATGTGTGCCCCCTGTCGTTTTGGAAAAAAACGGAAAAAACGATTCCTGCTGGGGTAACGTTTTTCTAGCAGGAAAATTCTAAACGAATGATCGGAGAGAGAAAAATTTTGCATGGCCAGAGAGCTTATATGTGTGCCAAAATGTGCCCCCAAAAATAAAATCTGTGCCCCTTCAGGTTTTCGAGATATTGCATTTCCTGCTGGAGTAACGTTTTACAGAATCGTATATCTCTAAAACCATTGCATGTGCCCCTGTAGAATAAACACACGAGTAGCTCTTAATGTGTGCCCCTTAGTGCCCCAATTAGATTTCAGAAAATATTTATAGTTTTCAAGTTATCGCGGTTTTATGAAAACACGAAAAAACATCGTAGCGCCTAAATGAGACAAGGTATAAGTTCGCTGAAAACTGTATTCGGTCCTTCTTGACGCTAATAATAACCATACAAAGTTTCAAAACTGTTCATGCATGCGTTTTTGAATAATCTTGCTAAAAGTCAAAACGATGGTGTCATAACTTTGACGGCAAAATACAAGGAACCGGCTCAATCCCAGATGTGCAGGTGTAAACCAAAATCATGTGCCTTTAGTCAAAAATATAATGGTGAAAATATTCAGCCTGGAATGTTTTGCATTAAGTAAATATTAACAAAAAACCAAAAATGTAAACAACGGCTGGTTATCCGACCAAATTCGAATGACTACTAAAAAGCGACGGATTCATACATATCGATGACCTTCTTTACTTTACTCACTAGCCGGCTCACACGTGTTGTGCCTGAGTACGCTGAAGTAGAAAAGTAATAGGTAATAAAATAAAGTTGTTATTGGATTATATTCTTGCTGTTTCTGTGTCTTTACACACGATTAAGTACATTATAAATAGTAGTAGTTTAATTAAAATACATCCAGTAATTTATGTGTGAACGAAAGAAATACATCCAGATATTTCCCAGGACTGACCCAAAATTTGATTGGTCCCGATGTTTAAAAAAAATATAGTTCATGAAATGTGTGATGAATACCTACTACGAAAAAGAGGTAGCTCTTTTTTGTATATAAATAAAAAGCCCGTATTTGTCTTTATATATATATATATATGTTTATTTGTATATGAATAAAAATAATAATTTCCACATCAACAAGCTGTTTAATTTATGGTCACAAGGTGCATTTAATATATTTTTTGATTAGCCCCCAAAACTTTTGAACGCGACTGTACGGACAACAGCTTAGGTATAATACGTCCAATAAAGAAGGTCATCGATATGTATGAATCCGTCGTTTTTTAGTAGTCATTCGAATTTGGTCGGATAACCAGCCGTTGTTTACATTTTTGGTTTTTTGTTAATATTTACTTAATGCAAAACATTCCAGGCTGAATATTTTCACCATTATATTTTTGACTAAAGGCACATGATTTTGGTTTACACCTGCACATCTGGGATTGAGCCGGTTCCTTGTATTTTGCCGTCAAAGTTATGACACCATCATTTTGACTTTTAGCAAGATTATTCAAAAACGCATGCATGAACAGTTTTGAAACTTTGTATGGTTATTATTAGCGTCAAGAAGGACCGAATACAGTTTTCAGCGAACTTATACCTTGTCTCATTTAGGCGCTACGATGTTTTTTCGTGTTTTCATAAAACCGCGATAACTTGAAAACTATAAATATTTTCTTAAATCTAATTGGGGCACTAAGGGGCACACATTAAGAGCTACTCGTGTATGTTTATTCTACAGGGGCACATGCAATGGTTTTAGAGATATACGATTCTGTAAAACGTTACTCCAGCAGGAAATGCAATATCCCGAAAACCTGAAGGGGCACAGATTTTATTTTTGAGGGCACATTTTGGCACACATATAAGCTCTCTGGCCATGCAAAATTTTTCTCTCTCCGATCATTCGTTTAGAATTTTCCTGCTAGAAAAACGTTACCCCAGCAGGAATCGTTTTTTCCGTTTTTTTGCAAAACGACAGGGGGCACACATTTTTTATGCGGGGGCACATTTACAGCAGCTAAGGCACCAATTAAACGTTCCACTCATATAACTCTAGGAGACACTTTCCTGCTGGGGTAACGTACACTTAGAAGGCATCTTAAAGCTATGGGACTGCATCACAGGCGGCCTGCAAAAAAAATTGCGTTGACGGATGCCCATAAAGCTGCTCGACTTATTTTCGCACGTCAGTATCTAAATTTTGATTGGACGACGACGGCTTTCATCGATGAAAAGACTTTTAAATCTTCCCAAACGGGCAGACTACATTTGTGGCGAATTGACAGGACGCGATACACGGAAGACCACGTCATAGCTAACAACGCGTCTGGTCGCATTACAGTTAACATGTCTGGCTGGATTAGTTCAGCCGGCATTGGAGAACTAATAAATTTACCACCCAGGGCCACTGCTCAAGATTATGTCGATTTATTAGACGAGAGTGTCCTTCCAACATTGCAACTATATTATCCACAAGAAGATGTTGCTCCAATAAACTTTGTTCAAGATAACGCAACAATTCATACGGCAAGAATCGTTAGAACTTGGTTCGACAATAATAGAGCAAATTTAAATCGTATTCCGTGGCCTGCAAAGTGTGCCGATTTAAATCCTATAGAAAATTTATGGGGCTTAATGGTTCAAAAATGGTCAAATAGAAACGAAAGAACTAGAGAAGCACTTATGGATCACTGCCTCACAGTCTGGGAAAGTTTAAGGGGTACTGACATATGTGAGCTGAATGGTGCTAATCCATGCGTCATGTTCGTGAACGGGCGCCGTCAGTAGGGACTGGTCATCTCTTAGCTGCCACGGCGATTTTAATTTAATTTATATTTTTATTTCTAACGGACGCTTTTAATGTTTTGCATCGTTCTCACATTTGTATAACTTCAACTTGAATGATGTAACCAATATTATGTAACCATCTTATTTTATTTAAAAGAGTGTCCGTGGAGTTTCTTGCCCGTTCTTCTCCATTGGTACCTACTACGCTTTGGAATGGGCGACTAGCTTCATATTTCTGACTGACCGACCCCTTGACTATTCAAAAGTGCCTGTAATTGGTTTATTTGAAATAAATGCTTTGAGTTTGAGTTTTGTGACAAATTGATTGGATCCATGCGTAACCGGCTCCAGGCTGTGATTGACAATGAAGGTGGATATACGCGGTTTTGAATATTTATGATAAAAAAATTACTGGAAATCTTCTAAGCCCCCATAATCATAAACGGCCTTTAAACCTATTTTATTTTAAATATGTTGTTTTGGTCCGTCACTTTGATATTTATGTTTGAGAAAGAGACAAAACTTTTTAACTAATATAGGTTTGAAGAATAAGCGGGTTAGTTGACTAGCTATCATATATTGACAATATAATTTTGTTCTTTTTTATTTGTTTCTTTTTTCTTATGGGACCACAGGACCAAAAAGTAATTATTACTCGGAAATCGGTAATGATCGTTTGCCCTCGCTCCAGTTGACGTTAGCCCCTAGAAACGTAAAGTTGTCGATGGTAAACATTATGACGTTTATTGTTTGTGCAGTGACAGCGTTAACATAATAGCTCTAAATGGCGAAAGTTTGCTACACGATATTCAACCTTAGGTGGGTCCCAAATTAAAGCTTGTGACTGTACCTACATTAACGATACACAACAATTTCAAAAAACAATATTCTTACCATGGCATGTGGGGTGTCATTGCTCATCAAGTAAAGAACAAATAGAATTTTTGATTTTTTTTACCTTCAAAAATGAAGAAACCGGCGCTGTAAAACTTGTCAAACTCAAAACTCAAAGCATTTATTTCAATTAAACCATTTACAGGCACTTTTGAATTGTCAAGAAGTCGGTCAGTCAGAAATATGAAGCTATGCCCATTCCAAAGTGTAGTAGGTACCTATGGAGAAGAACGGGCAAGAAACTCCACGGACACTCTTTTAAATAAAAAAAATTGTTACAAAATATTGCCAATGTCATGTTCGTGAACGGGCGCCGCCGTCAGTAGAGTCTGGTCATCTCTTAGCTGCCATGGCTTATTTTAATTTTTGAATTGTTCTTTGTTTTTTATATTTTTATTACGGACGCTTTTAACGTGCACGTCTTTCTACATTGTTCTCACATTTATAATTTCAACATTAATGATGTAACCAATATTTTGTAACAATGTTTTGATTTAAAAGAGTGTCCGTGGAGTTTCTTGCCCGTTCTTCTCCATAGGTACCTACTACGCTTTGGAATGGGCAACTAGCTTCATATTTCTGACTGACCGACTTCTTGACAGTTCAAAAGTGCCTGTAAATGGTTTAATTGAAATAAATGCTTTGAGTTTGAGTTTGATAAACTAGGACCACCGAAGTAAAATAAATAAACAGTCACACAACACTAGGTCTAGTGAGCGAGCGAACAAAGACCCCACTATCCCCTTCGTGGTTATTTTTTTTCAGGTATAGGAACCCGCGAAGCGGGCTCCTTCGACTTCGTTTTATTATTGCTTGGAAACAAATTTAGACCTGCCATGTGATCTTCCCCGCCATTAATACTCCCACTATCACACCAATATCGAAAAAAACTTTGGCGTTTTTTTCTCGTCACCTATGCTTTTGCGCACTTTGTTTTCAAATATACACTAAAAAGGGTCTATTCAATCAAAAAAAAAAAAAATGCTTCTTTAAAAAAGCGACGGGTGTTAAAGTACAGTGGTTCCAAATCTAAATAAATATAAATAAATTACAATAAATATAAATAAATTTTAATAAATTATATACTCTGTTGTACGGGCTTACTGATTCTAATTTTGAAAGTAAAGAAAAAAATACAATGTTAATAAAAAAAAAATTAAAAATGATGATTAAACATTCATATCATCTAATAACATTATTTTTCTGTGTGTCTGTTTATTTTAATAGATACTTAGAAGAAAAACGTTGGAAAGTTTTCTTTACTTTTATTTTTTATGTTGTATCTGACCAAATTTTTTTTGTAACATGTAAGTCAGTTTAATTAACCGCTAAAGTCCCGCGCGCCCGAGTTTTCTATTACGTCTACCGTCTTATCGTTAATTGATTTAGGCACAGGCTTAGACAAAGCATACTACAGAATGTTTACAATATTATTTTGTGAGCAAATGCTTGTATTATTAAATAAACATTGTTATCGGGATTTCTTTTGTTCATTGTTTTGACGATTTCTGATAAAACCACTGCACCAATTCACTTGAAATTTTGCAGGGTACATTATCTAAAAACAGCGTTTTTTACAGACGACAATCACAAAAAATTACGACTATTGAGTAGTTACGAACCGTTTGATTACGTAACATTATTTGGTTAAAAAAAATGTGTTTACTGTGTATTTTGGTTAAATATTATCTAAAATGATTAACTATCAACATAAAAATTATAAATAACCACTTACCTTCCGATTTAAAAAAAACTCAAAATATCACAACATTCACTTATTTCCCAAATATTATCTACCACGATGTAAAAGGTAAGCGAAATAACACCACTTTCTGTCGATTTACACACAAAAACAATAAAAAATACCGAAATTCTTTACCGAGCGCGCACTCGCGGCCATTACTTTTTGACCTCCGTTAGATATTACGAGATTATTATGATAGAACGAGTTTTAACTTTTTTTTCTATTTATTTCTATTTTATTTATTTATTAATTACAACGGTTATACACCAGTAACAGTAATTAATTAACTTCTTAACTATTATATTAGGTAGGTACAGCGTTAATATAAAATTAAATTAAAAATACATTTCGTTAGGTTTCAAATTATTAGGACATGGAATTATTTATATACAATGTTTTCCACATAATCTCGAGCACAATAACATGACTTGGTTGAATCCGTCGGTCAACACGTCACAATCGGGTAGGTCAAAAATAAGGGCATTGATTGCGCTGCTCATGCGACACAGCGGGGAATGCGCACGGGACACTGTGCGGCTCTGTGCAGTCGCGAATAGTCTGTGCCGGTGGTTAGACCGGTGACGTAGGTAATTGTCAGGGACATAAAATGTGCATAGAATGTTGTGCAATTCTGGGGAATCAATTAAATTCCGTATAATTTTCAGAGCAGTGATGATCTGCTTTCGAGATCGCCGGACAGCTAAGGAGATCCTAGAATACCTAGTAAAAAGTCCGTGGGGTACATAAATTGATAGTACCTGTGGTTTCTCTTATACAAGTAGCGTAAGAAGGCCTTTTGAACTTTTTCAATTACTAGGGTGTATGTTGATTCATATGGACTCAAAACAAGCTGCAAATTCTAATTTACTTCTAACAAGAGAATTATACAATATTTTGATGAATATTTTAGTTCTAGTGTTGCCTATTGATATTTTTGTATTTAAGGGGGAACAAGTCCCGGGCTCGAACTCAGTAGTGGGCGTGGCCAAAATGCATGCCGTCTCACCTGGCATCGTGTCCGACAGAGATAGTATCAGTGATGAGCAGTTAGACGCTAGTCTACACACAACGTCTAGTTCGCACGCACACAAACACCGTTCCCGACTGAAACGACGTTAGACGATGCACACACATGCACCGCCGCTGTGCCGTTCGCTGAGAGTCAGCAAGTACCTACCTACAAGTACAAACTCGTACTGAAGTAGTAGGCGATGTTATCGTTTCAGGTACTTATCTAATATGGTTGCTTATTTTATTATGTTTAGATGTTTAGTTTCCCGGGGTGAGGCTTATTTGAAGTCATCGCTCGCCCGACCGCGCATATTATTACGTATTAGAAAGGTAATAAATGTAATTGTTATAGTTTCAACCTATAAATTGTTTTCAAAATTACTTATCTTCTTATTTAGGTCTTCTGAGTCTGGTCTAAACCAAATAAAAAAACAAGACAGAGCGTTGTCAACAGTGAAGTGAAGCCGGTTTCGTAAACATGTGTACACTTTGTGTGGTGTAGTTTGATTGTAGTGTCATTGTAAAAGGTTTTAAATGTTTGTGTGTGAGCGTGTATGCACAGAGCGGCGATTTAGTTTTGGCTTGCTTCACTGTATTGTTCACAGCGCTCGGTCTTGGTTATTTATTTGGTCTGAGGGTACCTACTTACTTACTTAGGTACTCATGGACGTACGCATAAGGTAGGTAGGTACTTACTTACATTTTAGCGTCCACGACGGTTTGTGATATTTTTGCTTGCATGTACCTACCTCGGCAATTATAGCATTAGGTACCTACTAAACATTGTTTTTGTAATTGATGTTCTGTTACGGATCAATGTTCTATGCAAGTATTTTTCTTCCCAAAAGGCTTGGAAGTATCCTGTTTTGCATACGCGATTATACTCCTTATTTGTATCAACATACGGACCAATTTTCTATGCAGAAAGAAAATACTTGAAAGTATTTCGAGCCCTCGAGGTTTTTGGCGCTGGTGTCTAAAGGTGGACTTACTTGGAAGCCCTGGTACTTGATTTTGCAAGTACGACTCATACCTAGAGTGTGCCACATCGCCCGACAACCTCATTTACTCACTCGTGGGAGTCGTGGCTCACTCTGTGTTCGTCATCCTGTGGATGCCTCTTTGAGAGGTAAAATACGTGTCGATTTCTCACAAGGTTTTTTATGACTCTTTAGGAATAGTTAAGCGGATTAGGTTACTAAATATATCTATGTCTATTGTATTTTATAACGGACTCCCGCAAAGTCATGCCTGAGTCAATTAGTTGTATTGGAAAAATTATTAAAATAATCTCTCTAATCTTGTTATCAAACGGTGAAGGAAATCATCGTGAGGAAACCGGCACTTCACTTTATAATACACTAGGTTCTGCCCACGACTTCGTCCGCATTCGCGTGAAATTTCAAGCCCCGACCCACCGCATCGCATCCCATTGCCCGCCGGCGCTTTTACTTAGTTTTCGCTTAGGCCTCATTTACGGAGACGCGGGGCGTCTCGCGTCGCGTGTGGCGTGGCGTCTCGCGGCGCGTCGGACGTTTTTTCTGTTTACGGTGGGGAGGCGCGTGAAGCGGCACGCATCATCGCACGCGTAAACACAAACTTATTGCAATATACGACCATGTTCATAGAGAAGCGAGACGGGAAACGTAGCGGTGCCCGCCGCGGCGCCCGCGGCGAATCCTCAAGCGTGTAGCGAAGCACGCGGCGGGCATCGCGGCGGCGCACGCTCGCCTCGATCAAATCGACTAGTTTTATGTTGGCGAGAGATGGGAGCGCTCAAAAGTCGATCATATCATACTCCATTGTGACGGTGACTACGTCTGTGTTGCGCGATTTCTAAATAAGACTGACAGAAGATTCCGCCTCGGACATAGCTTCATCGAGAATTGCCGCTGCGTGCGCCGCCGCGATAAACGCCGCGTGGGACGCGTCGGTGCCATCCGCGGGCTCGGCCGCAAAAAACGCCCTAATTCAAACAAACGCGTCTAAAATCGCTTCTCCGTAAACGCACTCATACAACGCCATATATTTGAATTCAGTGCGGGCCGCGCCGCTCAACGCAACGCGCGACGCCCCGCGTCTCCGTAAATGAGGCCTTAGGTATAGTTCTTACTCACTTTTTTTTTCTCGTCTCCTAAGGGTTGTAGCTTGATGTTAGATAGCCTATAACCTTCCTGAAGAATGGGGCTATTCAATTAAAAAAGGATTTTTCAAATTCGCCTGTTACTTCCGGAGATTACCCCCTACATACAAGCTTACATACAAACAAATTTTACCTCTCTGACCAAATAAAAAATAAAGACAAAGTGCTGCGAACAATACAGTGCAGCATGCCAAAACTACACCACCGCTCTGTGCATACACGCTCACACGCACACATTTACAATGACGCTACAATCAAACTACAACACACAAAGTGCACACATGTTTACGAAACCGGCTTCACTTTACTGTTTACAGTGCTCAGTCCCGAACTTTTATTTGGTCTGAGTTTTACCTCTTTATAATTAGTAAGTACTTACTTATAGAATAGAAGTACCTACCTACTTAGGATATTTTTTGTTACCTACTTATTATAATACAATACGAATTAGGAATAGGTAAGGGATAGTGGGTAGTTATTATGTACAGTCACGAGTGCTAATATGTATCCACTTAACAAAAATTCAAAAGCGATTTTTTCGTGAAATATTGACTGCAACATTGAGATAAGACCTAGGTAATTCATATTATTGTGGGTTCCAAAATACTATATTCGTAACAACATAAAATTACAATCAACACAGTAGGAGAAAATCACTTTTAAAAGTTGCTAAGTGTATACATATTAGTGCTCGTGACTGTACGTATACCTACTAAATACCTACTACTCTAGCATTCCCCCACGATTTCCACGAGCACAAAATAAAAGTCATGAGCGCGCCCGCGTAAAAGTAAGGCCTCTGCCTCGAATTTTGCGGGCAGCGGGGCGGCAGCGGCGGCGGCGCGGGAGCGGAGCGGGCAACGCATACCTGTTCTCCAAACCAGCGGGCAAATCGCGCGGCACTATAGCGGTGTAGTGTTGTGTTCGTGGTTGTGTTGTCGAGATATTTGTTTTTATTCGCGAACGAAATGTCTGAAAAACGGCGACAACATCTTTTTGATTCAAATTTATTCCTAACGCTCGATTTATTAAATGTACAACACTATACTACAATGCAAACGCGCAATGCGGGCGGTCACCGCTTGACTGAAGTGCACCGCTCGTTGCCCGCCCCCGCGCCGCTGCCACGCCGCTGTTTTCGAGAACCGGTCCATTTGATTTTACGCATAAGATCCTGCCGCTCCCGCGCCGCCGCCGCTGCCGCCCCGCTGCCCGCAAAATTCGAGGCAGAGGCCTAAAGAGCGAGCGTCTTGCCTAGTTACGTAGTGCCTAGTAGTCTTGTAGTAGTAGTCTTGCCTACCTACAGTAAGTAGATAGGTACAGCCGGCGAGCGCGGCGATGTGTAGGTAGGTAACCTACCTACACATCGCCGCGCTCGCCGCCGCCGGTAGCTAAGCCCCAAGTCATGGCGCTCGAACATGACTTTGGACCATCCCCGTAAGCCAGAAAATGTATTGGCTAAAAGATATAATTATAACAAAAAATATGCTCGAGGAGGTAGGTACATAACTAAATAGATTAGGTACCTATAAGTAACAAATTGTACGACTTACCCATTGTTTATTTGTAGTTGCTCAGCGTATGACTTATTGTGCATGTGTGCGTGAGCGTCTTCCCTCCGCACCGCGCCGGGGGGATATTATTGTGTGAAATGCACGATAGTTCATATAGTAAAACGAGCGCGTACAAAATTACGAAAAGTCCTTTGGGAAATGGGGTTTTATGAAAAAACCACTGCATTAATCAGTTTCAAATAAAGTTAATTGAACTCTTCGATAATTGAGCTGTGTCGGTACCGATTTTGTTTTGGAGATTTTACACTTCTTTTATTACTTATTCACGCCCAAAGTTGCGTTAAAATTAGCAGGAAAAATGAATCTTTGTGGGCTCATAACTTTTTAATGGCTTTTTATTTTACTATTCCGCTTCCGTACCGACATAATTAATAATGAGACAAAACGATATCATGCTTAAACTTTGGATGCATAATGTCAAACTGTCGAGTAAAACCCCCTCGCAATTTGTATGGAAAAAATATCGACTTGTTCCCCCTTAAATGCTTTTTTTGACGAGAATATCCGTCCGGCCATAGAGTAAAACTGCTCACAGACCAGAGTAGCCCTTATTTCAGAGTAGAAATAGTGTTTATTGCCGCGTGAGAGGGTGTCCCCGATTCGGGGACACCGGGGCTTGACGGTTTGGGCGCATTGTCCCACATTCGGGCCCACCGGGGCGTGACTTGAAGTTATAAGTAAATGAATAGTTTTAGTTTCAAAACTTATTTTGAATTCTTCTATTATGCTTAAGAAGAACATTATGGTTCTACCAAATTAGCTGCTATACAAAAATTTAATATGATTTTTCTCTTAAAGTATGGCATTTAGAACAACGGACGATAAGTCAAATTTTAATAAAAATATAGTTAAAATACTTGGTCTAATTTGTATTCATTGACGTCGAGCCTAGTCAATAAAGCCGAAAATATTGGGCTCTCAGTTCAAACGTTTTAAGAAAATTCGACTTTTATTTACTTTTCAACAAATAACTTTTGAGCCATTATTTCTTTTTAATAACTAATTCACAGAAACGTTCAACAATAAAATATAAAAGGCATATTTATGCATTTCTATAGTTAAACTCATGTTTCCTTACTACAGACTGAGGGACCCAGTTAAAAGATAAATAAAATAATGAAAATAAAGACCTATTTAAACCAAATGACATGATTACCGCTACAGCTGTAAAAAATCTAATTTAATAAAAAATATAGAATATTGTAGCGTTCTGTTTTAGTAGTGAGATTTAACTGTCTGTCGTTAAGGTATACATTTCTATAAGTTTGTACCTACACATTGGAATTGTGAGATACACTTCGTCACCATTAATGTTGTGTTCAGTGATACGTAGTATGTCAACAGAATTATTCTCAATAGCTAACTCGTTAATGGCAAACAGAAATCGTAACAGATTTATTGAGCAATCCATTAGTGTTTTGATAAAGTATAGTGACCAAATCTATTACTTAACGAAATAAATTATTCTAGTTTGGGTTTTCGATTTAAAAATTCCGAAACAACAATGCTGTTAACATTGTTATGACGATAGACTAATATAAGATGGTCATAGCTAGTAGCCAGGCGGACTTAGAACAAGTTTGAAAATTTTGCCTCCACTGTGAACCGAACTCGGGACCTCTGGGGAGACAGGTGATCTAATTACAAAATCCATACTGTACATGCGTAAATATTAATTTTATCCGGTTTTTCCGTTGAAACATGAAAAACATTAGAATGGAATACTTACTCTATATATATTAATATGTACAGGTACACCATACGAAAACAACAATGTATATAACTGCATCTGCACCCCCTCGGTTGTAGCCGGCTCGCATGTGGCCTGGCGCCAGGAGTTCGTGTGGAGTCGCGCGGGCTGGGGCCTGGCCGCGCGCCACCGCGCCGCCGACACGCTTCTGCACGCGGCGCTGGCGCCTTCCGGCGAGCGCGGCGAGCTGCTGGCGCTGGCCGGCGCCGATGCCAGCCTGGCGGTGTGGCAGTGCGGCGCCGCGTGGCGCGAGGTGGGCCGCACCAGCCTGCGCGCGCGCGGCTGGAGCGCGGTGGCGCGCGCACAGTGGTCAGGGCGCGGCAGTCTGCTGCTGACGGGCCCGCTCGCGCTAGCCGACGACTGGGAGCTGCTCGTGCTGCGTGTTGAAGGTCTGACGGGAACCTGTGACTCCAATCCTGACGCATTCCGGTCGTTGAATTTTGCCACATGGCTAGACAATGACCTGGATTAGGACATAGGATACTTTTTATCCCGATAATCCGACGGAATCGAGACTTATGCGGCTGAAACCGCGGAGCGCAGCTAGTAATTTATATTATAGGAGTTACAATATTTATCATGTCGATGTCGAAACATTCTAAATTTCGGGTGTGTAATGTTTGATATAATACCAAAAGTTCTAATGATCATAAGACCTAATTTCATTGTTTTTTATTTTTATATATCGATCAAATGATGTAAGGAATTATTGATATAATTTCGTTTTACTTAATTTCATATGGTATAATGAGCAGTTTATATACTTAATGCACATTTGAAATAATATGCAATTAATATAATATTCAGTTGCTATAATATTCAAAATCTATAAGTAACGTTTAAGACGCTGACAACAGGCAAACGGTAAAAGTAGGCTTGACTTAAACAAAAAAATTGCCAAATCTGTATAGTTTGTGGTAGCGGAAAAAATATATGTGGATCTCGAACATATTTCTCAGAACTTGATTGTTACCAAAACACGTTTTGAAAAAAAAAGCTCGATACAATTTAACGTTAAACTAACCCTTTTCCTTGAGTTTTAATCCAAAATATCTGTATTAAATAACAACATACGTTGGTATTATAATTAATAACAAGAACGTCTTATTTGAATGCAGAACTTGGTTGTTTTTTATTACCGATTAGTCAACTCATTTTTGAATAAATCGATAATTGCTTCATATTTTGCAATAAATTACAGGCATTGTGTCATCGCGCTTCTCTTTCTCTTCTATGCAGTCCGACAGTGACCGCGGTTTAGCTGTTGTCAGCGTCTTAATATAATTTGGAAATGTCTAATTTTAGTTTGCAAAAACTGATTCTACGATATAGCGACAACATAATTATACACCAGCTTGTAGTTAATAGGTCGAATCTGTTCCAAAACCGAATCGGGAAACCCCGACAAAATCGGAGGCCCGGAGGCAGAGTAATCCCCGCCCGCTTTAACAAATCATCCTTTGTTACGTAAGGGCGAAGGGGTTGCACTTCCCGCAGCGACGGAGACGTTGCAGAAGCAACTTTAATGTTTTGGGGTTAGGTTACAATATAATTTGCTTTTCTCAAGAACAATGCGTTACTTTAGAAAATTAGTTAATATGAAAGTTAGGTCAAATGAACATTATATAAAAAGAGCATTATACATTTGAAAATTATATGAAATGAACATTATACTAAATGAAATTAGAGAAAATGAAAATTATATCAAATATAACATTAGATCATATGAAATTAGGTTAAATGTTTTTATAGCATATGAAAATTATATCATATGAAAGTTATGTCAAATGAAATTAGACTATCTGTTATTATACCAAACATTACACACCCCTAAATTTCTGCCGATAGGAATCGATAACATGCAATACACCAGTTCCATCTGTTATACCAAACGGTTGTAAGTATCTCAGAATCGCTTAAGATTTTTGTACCTACAACAAACTTATCTCGATCGGATGTCGTAACAGGCCTTGCAATACTGATTAAGAGCAACGTAAATCAAGTGTGAAAATACCACTGACTATACTAAATTAAGTCTCGTTTTTTAGGGTTCCGTAGTAAACAAGGAACCCTTATACTCGTAGTTTCGCCATGTCCGTCTGCTTGTCTGTCTGTCCGTCTATCCGCGGCTTGCTCAGAGATTCTTTGTACTAGAACGCTGTAATTGTGGCATGGGTCATACATACTAATCACGCCTACAAAGTGGTAAAATAAAATCATGAAAAACATTTATTTTTAGGGTACACGTAGTGGGGATGGTTTTTTCTCATCTATCTCATGGTGTGGAATGTCGTTGGAAAGGTCGTTCAAATACTCGTATATTGTGAGTTTGTGAAAACCATTTTTAGATTTAGGGATACGTTTGCGAAATATTAGGCTTTGAATTGCTATTTTTTAGAGTTAAGTGTCCTCCCCCATCTGCCAGCTAAATGGTTGGTTTTAGATATGCGAAAAAATTCACGGCAGTAGTATGTATAACGAAATTAAAAGGAAAACTATCACAGTTTAGTAGGTTTTACAAGTTAACGAGTAATAATCGACCAACTTACATTTGTGGTTGCAAAAACATTTTCTCCCATACATCGTATATCGTCGTATGGAAGAACATGTTTTTCAACCACAAAGTTAAGTTTGTTCTTGCGATAAATTCATCCCAACTACGGAACCGTGTTGTGCGTGGTCCGACACGTCCTTGGGTGGTTTTATTTTTACTGATTACGCGCCCTTTTGTGTTTTTTTTTGTCGCGAATGTCTTAAACGCGTTAAAAGGATAGTTAAATGCAATAGGTAAGTTATGTTAGTTCTAGGTTTTATGCAACTTAGTAAAAGTCAACACTTAAATTTACCAAGGAATGCATTAACCAAAACCAGTCCATTTAAAAACTGTGTATTCTGAAGACGACAGCAAAATCAACAAGCTGAATGTAGGTTTAAGTTTATATTAAACTAGCTGCCCGCCCCGGCTTCGCACGGGTAGCACGAAGTACTTATTTATGGCGCACCTACCCTACGTACCCTACCTACCCTACCTACCCTAACTACCTACCCTACCCTACCTACCCTACCTACCCTACCTATCCTACCTACCCTACCTACCCTACCTACCCTACCTACCCTACCTACCTACCTACCCTACCTACCCTACCAACCCTACCTACCCTACCTACCCTACCTACCATACCTACCCTACCTACCCTACCAACCTTTACGCTTTCGTTAACCTATAGAATAAATCTTATAAATTGTTTTCGGAAATAGAAACTTTAATTTACACAAAATAAATTTATGAACGCACGCGTAAATGTTAATCATTTGTCATTATTTCTGAACGCACGCATAAATGTCAATCATTACTTATACAGTATTTGACAGGATAGACAACAAATTAATGTTTGACAGGTACGAAACAAAGTTGTGACTGTCAATTAATTATTTAGACAAATAATTTGCAATAAAATAAAATTGCGACTATAATTAAAGATCTAAGCTATCCTATATCTCAAGTTGGACCAGACTGCTCACGGTGTGCCAATTTAATTTAAAATCGGTTATGTAGTTTAGGAATCCATCGCGGACAAACATCGTGACAGGAGATTTATATATATTAGAATAGATAACAAAACCAATAAAGATTTCTGAAAAAAAAAACTTACGAGTAAGAAGACAAGATGTATCTGTTTGAAAACAAATGTAAAGATTTCACAAATAAATAAGGCTTGACCGAGATCTCGGTCCGGCACATTCTCGGCTACAAATCCAACCGAGAACTCGCTCTCGGTTCTCTGCAAAAAATCGCCGAGATTCTCGGCCATAACCGAGACTATTGTACGGTATTAATTTACTGTATCATCAGCTAACTCATCCAACATGGCCGCAAAACATGTATCCAACATATGGGCAGCCCATAATGACTCATGATAGAGTTTGAAGATGAGCCGATGACCAGTGACGAAAACAGTTCAAATGCTGTAATCAAAATGGCGCTTGATAGCTTTCTTAGAGAGCTAAGACTGCAAAGAAATAGAAATATTTTTAAGTACGTACTGGTATTTATCATCGTCACCTTATAAAGTCTGTAGCAAAAGAGTTTTTATCAGCGCTACGTACACAAGCAAGTGGACAACTCTTTAGCAGAGCTGTACTCTAATTGGGTACTACACGATCAATCAGACTCTGAATCGTTTTGAAACAGATTGCTAATCCATTGCATGATAGGTTCGAAAAAAAAAATCTGTTCAACAACGTAAATACCGCAATGAATGTTGTTGAACTATCGAAATGAAACAGATTAGTCGTAATCGTTTACGAAAATGTGTTGCGTAATTAGATAGCTGGTCAGTTATACGACGAGAGCCGACAATTAGATAGCTGGTCAGTTATGCGACGACAGGCGACAATTAGATAGCTGGTCAGTTATACGACGACAGACGACAATTAGATAGCTGGTCAGTTATACGACGAGAGGCGATAATTAGATAGCTGGTCAGTTTTAAGACGACAGGCGACAATTAGATAGCTGGTCAGTTATACGACGACAGGCGACAATTAGATAGCTGGTCAGTTATACGACGACAGGAGACAACTAGATAGTTCGAAAGTTATACGACGACAGGCGACAATTACATAGCTGGTCAGTTATACGACGACAGACGACAATTAGATAGCTGGTCAGTTATGCGACGACAGGCGACAATTAGATAGCTGGTCAGTTATGCGACGACAGGCGACAATTAGATAGCTGGTCAGTTATACGACGACAGGCGACAATTAGATAGCTGGTCAGTTATACGACGACAGGCGACAATTAGATAGCTGGTCAGTTATACGACGACAGGCGACAATTAGATAGCTGGTCAGTTATATGACGAGAGGCGACAATTAGATAGCTGGTCAGTTATACGACGACAGACGACAATTAGATAGCTGGTCAGTTATGCGACGACAGGCGACAATTAGATAGCTGGTCAGTTATACGACGACAGGCGACAATTAGATAGCTGGTCAGTTATACGACGACAGGAGACAACTAGATAGTTCGAAAGTTATACGACGACAGGCGACAATTACATAGCTGGTCAGTTATACGACGACAGACGACAATTAGATAGCTGGTCAGTTATGCGACGACAGGCGACAATTAGATAGCTGGTCAGTTATACGACGACAGGCGACAATTAGATAGCTGGTCAGTTATGCGACGACAGGCGACAATTAGATAGCTGGTCAGTTATACGACGACAGGCGACAATTAGATAGCTGGTCAGTTATGCGACGACAGGCGACAATTAGATAGCTGGTCAGTTATACGACGACAGGCGACAATTAGATAGCTGGTCAGTTATGCGACGACAGGCGACAATTAGATAGCTGGTCAGTTATACGACGACAGGAGACAACTAGATAGTTCGAAAGTTATACGACGACAGGCGACAATTACATAGCTGGTCAGTTATACGACGACAGACGACAATTAGATAGCTGGTCAGTTATGCGACGACAGGCGACAATTAGATAGCTGGTCAGTTATACGACGACAGGCGACAATTAGATAGCTGGTCAGTTATACGACGACAGGAGACAACTAGATAGTTCGAAAGTTATACGACGACAGGCGACAATTACATAGCTGGTCAGTTATACGACGACAGACGACAATTAGATAGCTGGTCAGTTATGCGACGACAGGCGACAATTAGATAGCTGGTCAGTTATACGACGACAGGCGACAATTAGATAGCTGGTCAGTTATGCGACGACAGGCGACAATTAGATAGCTGGTCAGTTATACGACGACAGGCGACAATTAGATAGCTGGTCAGTTATGCGACGACAGGCGACAATTAGATAGCTGGTCAGTTATACGACGACAGGCGACAATTAGATAGCTGGTCAGTTATGCGACGACAGGCGACAATTAGATAGCTGGTCAGTTATACGACGACAGGAGACAACTGGATAGCTGGTCAGTTATACTACGAGAGGTGACAATTAGATAGTTCGAAAGTTATACGACGACAGGCGACAATTACATAGCTGGTCAGTTATACGACGACAGACGACAATTAGATAGCTGGTCAGTTATGCGACGACAGGCGACAATTAGATAGCTGGTCAGTTATACGACGACAGACGACAATTAGATAGCTGGTCAGTTATACGACGAGAGGCGATAATTAGATAGCTGGTCAGTTATATGACGACAGGCGACAATTAGATAGCTGGTCAGTTATACGACGACAGACGACAATTAGATAGCTGGTCAGTTATACGACGAGAGGCGACAATTAGATAGCTGGTCAGTTATACGATGACAGGCGACAATTAGATAGCTGGTCAGTTATGCGACGACAGGCGACAATTAGATAGCTGGTCAGTTATACGACGACAGACGACAATTAGATAGCTGGTCAGTTATACGACGAGAGGCGATAATTAGATAGCTGGTCAGTTATATGACGACAGGCGACAATTAGATAGCTGGTCAGTTATACGACGACAGACGACAATTAGATAGCTGGTCAGTTATACGACGAGAGGCGATAATTAGATAGCTGGTCAGTTATACGACGACAGGCGACAATTAGATAGCTGGTCAGTTATATGACGACAGGCGACAATTAGATAGCTGGTCAGTTATACGACGACAGGAGACAACTGGATAGCTGGTCAGTTATACTACGAGAGGTGACAATTAGATAGTTCAAAAGTTATACGACGACAGGCGACAATTAGATAGCTGGTCAGTTATGCGACGACAGGCGACAATTAGATAGCTGGTCAGTTATACGACGACAGACGACAATTAGATAGCTGGTCAGTTTTAAGACGACAGGCGACAATTAGATAGCTGGTCAGTTATACGACGACAGGCGACAATTAGATAGCTGGTCAGTTATGCGACGACAGGCGACAATTAGATAGTTCGAAAGTTATACGACGACAGGCGACAATTACATAGCTGGTCAGTTATACGACGACAGGAGACAACTGGATAGCTGGTCAGTTATACTACGAGAGGTGACAATTAGATAGTTCAAAAGTTATACGACGACAGGCGACAATTAGATAGCTGGTCAGTTATGCGACGACAGGCGACAATTAGATAGCTGGTCAGTTATACGACGACAGACGACAATTAGATAGCTGGTCAGTTTTAAGACGACAGGCGACAATTAGATAGCTGGTCAGTTATACGACGACAGGCGACAATTAGATAGCTGGTCAGTTATGCGACGACAGGCGACAATTAGATAGCTGGTCAGTTATACGACGACAGGCGACAATAAGATAGCTGGTCAGTTATGCGACGACATGCGACAATTAGATAGCTGGTCAGTTATACTACGAGAGGTGACAATTAGATAGTTCAAAAGTTATACGACGACAGGCGACAATTATATAGCTGGTCAGTTATACGACGACAGACGACAATTAGATAGCTGGTCAGTTATATGACGAGAGGCGACAATTAGATAGCTGGTCAGTTATACGACGACAGGCGACAATTATATAGCTGGTCAGTTATACGACGACAGACGACAATTAGATAGCTGGTCAGTTATATGACGAGAGGCGACAATTAGATAGCTGGTCAGTTATACGACGACAGACGACAATTAGATAGCTGGTCAGTTATATGACGAGAGGCGACAATTAGATAGCTGGTCAGTTATACGACGACAGACGACAATTAGATAGCTGGTCAGTTATACGACGACAGACGACAATTTTAATTTTTTGGTGCTACAACATGTTGTTTAATTTTGAATATTAAAACTATTTAATCAATCTGCCTAGCCTTGTCCCAACCATGTTGGGGTCAGCTTCCAGTCTAACTGGATTCAGGTGAATACCAGTATTTTACAAGAAGCGACTGCCTATCTGACCTCCACCAACCCAGTAACTGGGTAATACGATACCCCTTGGTAAGACTGGTTGTCAGACTTTCGGGCACGACCCGTAAGAACTGTCAAAGATCCACGAGTGACAGCCGGTACCAACGGCTTAACGTGGCACGGAGCAGTCTCGGTATCGAAAGATGGTCACCCATCCACGGACCAACCCCGGCAAGTGTAACTTAACCTGATGGATCGACCTGTGCGGCTGTTATTACTTAGCCACGTGCTATTAAAACTATTACTATCTTAAATATGCAATGTGCAAAATTAGCGTATTTTCATTATTTTTTCAAGATTTTGCTATTCTCGGTCTCGGCTCTCGGTCTCGGCCAAGAACGAAAAACCTGTCTCGGTCGACCATACAAATAAAGCAAGCAAAAGAAGTAAATCAAATGAAATAAACGTGAGAGTAAATGGAAACGAATTAATACATTCAGCATCAATAGATAATTCGTCTCCTATCAAGACGTCTCTATTGCATCGCAGACGATGGGCGCTGTGGGTCAGTGGCGAGCCGAGTGCGGTGTAGTGCGGGCGCCGCAGGCTGCTGGGCCGACGCGACCGGTGACGCTTTCCTTTCGTTCGAGCTTCGGCGCCTCGGGGCTGGCCTGTATTGCACCACCGTTTGGCTGAATGCCGCCACGCAGGTTACATTCGTATTTTCAGTCCGGTAGAATGATGGCGATTTTATGTATGCTTAGGTAATAATAATTCATGCAAATCTCGCATGCAGGAAACGGAATCTGAATATGCAGGGGTGACGTCGCCGTTACTGAGGATCTACAACGAGGACGGCGCCCACTTGACGTGAGTAGTGCTCCCCGGCCGCCACAACCTGCGCTCCTCCCACTCACCAGGCACGCGCTACATGCGCGCCATCACCCGCCCCCTCCAATCGCAGGCACGCGGTGGTGGCCGAGACGCTGCGCGAGCCACCCGGCGACTACCTGCGCGCCATCCACCCCACTCACCCGCCCCCTCTCCCGCAGGCATGCGCTGGTGGCCGAGGCGCCGCGCGAGCCACCCGGCGACTACCTGCGCGCCATCCACCCCGCTCACCCGCCCCCTCTCCCGCAGGCATGCGCTGGTGGCCGAGGCGCCGCGCGAGCCGCCCGGCGACTACCTGCGCGCCATCCACCCCGCTCACCCGCCCCCTCTCCTGCAGGCATGCGCTGGTGGCCGAGGCGCCGCGCGAGCCGCCCGGCGACTACCTGCGCGCCATCCACCCCGCTCACCCGCCCCCTCTCCCGCAGGCATGCGCTGGTGGCCGAGGCGCCGCGCGAGCCGCCCGGCGACTACCTGCGCGCCATTGACCCCACCCACACGGAGCGGCCAGGCACGCGCACCGTGCGCCTGCTGGTAGCGGGCGCGGGCTGCCGGCTGAGCGCGTGGCCGGTGTCGGCGCCGCGGCCCCCACCGCTGGTGGCGCTGGCGGGCGGCGGGCTGGCGGAGCGCGTGCGGCGTCACCGCATGCGCCGCGCCGCGCCGGAGCAGGACGCACCCGAGCCCGACGAGGCTGCCGTGCGCGCTGGCTGCACGCCGCCCGCGCACCTCTGCCGGCTGGCCGCGCCGCTCGTTGGACTCGTCCTTCACGAGCGGTAAGACAATGTGTAGAGGTGGGGCGTCTGTCACAGTGTGCTCGTTAACTAGCGTTGTGATTTCACAGCGGGCGGTGCATGTGGGCCGTGTGCAGCGACGGCAGCGCCGCGTGTGTGTCGGTCGCTGCGCTGCAGCTATTACAGCACGTGCGCGCGCCCGCGGGCGCGTGCGGGGCCGGCGTGCACTACGTGCAGCCCGCCGCCTGCGCGTCGCTCGTGGCGTGGCCGGCGGGCGGGTACTCGGCGCGCGTGGAGTGGCTGGCGGCGGCGTCGCTCTCGCGCGGGGTGGGGCTGGCACACGACGCGGCGGCTCTGTGCTGCGTGCTGCCGCGTGCGGGCGAGCTGCTGGTGCTGGCGGGCGACGAGCTGTACGTGAGTGTCGGGCGAGGGGGGCGGTGCGTGTGGCTGGTCGCTGGCGGGCGACGAGCTGTACGTGAGTGTCGGGCGAGGGGG
Source organism: Xanthia icteritia (assembly GCA_949128155.2). NCBI lineage: Eukaryota > Metazoa > Arthropoda > Insecta > Lepidoptera > Noctuidae > Xanthia > Xanthia icteritia. Next base: position 23,689,806 of record OX421936.2, read on the forward strand.
AGCGGTGCGTGTGGCTGGTCGCTGACGGGCGCGTGTTGCAGGTGTGGCGCAGCCGCGCGACGTTGCAGTGGGACCCGCGCGACGGCTACTAGGCGGCGCGAGCGACGCTGCGCAACCTCAGGCCTCATAATTACCTATTATCTATCACGATGACACAAAATAAATGTGACTGGCTTTGATTATTTGTATGTCTATGTAGTGTCGCGCTGCAAAAGAACTAAACAAACATGCCAATTTTGTTAGAGACGTACTGATGTGCGTGACATCTACGTCTTATACTCGCGCCACGTCATTATGGTTTTCTAGTGTGCGTGCATTTAGCGACTAACAGTTGGACGACGATTTCACAGCTATGACTGTCTATCTAGACATAGGTATTTATATATCTTTGGTGACAATTATCAAAAAAAAGGTGGCTATTGACAATATCCAATTACATTATTTTGCCCAACATAAGCATTTTTATTCGTCAAAATCAAATTGCGTCAAATTGAACAAGAAAAAGTATTTTCATCTCAGCACCTCAAACAAGCAGGTTTTGCTGTCTACACATTACATAGTGACATTTGAATCAGTTTTGCTAGAACAATCCGTCTAAATAGAAAGGTTGACGGTTAGTGGACTACTTATGGTATTTAAGGGTTGTTGAATTTTTATTCGTTATAATGTACGTCTATTCAATTTGTACTTTTGTTGACCATGTGTGATTCGCGGCGTTTTTGATTGAAATTTAAAATGAACTACGTTTACAACTCAGACCAAATAAAAAACCAAGACAGAGCGCTGTCAACCAGTGATAGAAGTGGAGCCGGTTTCGTAACATGTTTGCATTTTATGTGGTGTAGTTTGATTGTAATGTCATTGGAAATGTTGTAAATGTGTGCTTTTGAAAGTGTATGCACAGCGGCGGTGTAGTTTTGGCATACTGTATATTTTTCACAGAGCTCTGTCTTGGTTTTATATTTGGTCTGAGGTTTACAATAATGCAATGGGTAGCTCGCCGTCCGATAAGGACCAGGCCCGGGTCGACGGCGCGTTGTGTTCCACGCGCGCCTCCTCAAAGAGATGTCAGCACAAGTGAAGGGGTCTGATAGGACCGATGCCTGGCGGGGTCGCGGGAAAGTCCGAAAGGGATACCGTGGCCCCTGGCAACGTACAGGCAACTGAATGAACACGGGTGGGTTTTAGCCAGTAAGAATCTGACACGCCCTCCAACTTATTTGATAATTTCCCACCCACAAAAAAATTAAAAGTTTAGAATAATAGAATATTTTGTAAAGGAATTTATTTTGTTAATTCACGTGGTTCACGTCGTTGGTCTCCAAATTTAGCGGCCACTATTCCCCGCTAAATAAGCTCTTCCAGACATTATTTTGACTTTATAGACTCAAAAACGTATTATACTTTTAATGTAAACATGTTTCACACCTCAAAATGCGAGTGAGCTACGTAACTACTATCGCAAGCGTATTTTTCGATAGCGTCTGTCGAATTGGTGACTCATGGTGCCGTTTTGTATGTTGACAGCTCAAAAACGTTAGTGACTATCGAATAGATTACGTAAGGTTTCTTACGTATCGAAATCTATAGTGCTCTTGGTACGAATTTCAATTATTTCTGTGACCGCTAGGGGCGCTGTACAATTACTTTTCATATAAATCATATACGGAGACGCTAGCGAATTTTGACATCATCGAATTCTATTTGATTCACGTTAATACGCTAGCGAGTAAGTTTTCGATGACAACTCATGGTAGAGGTAGGTACTGGTTCCATACGACAACTGCGCGCTACCTAGAAGCTGACGCTGCAACACGTGTCGAACGCGACACCGTTTACGCGATCCATCCGTTTTCGCATGACATTCTTTGGTCAATCGTCGACTAAATAATACAATATTAAACATAGGTAGTTAGAAATAGAACATAATTGTAATACTTTTGTCTCTTTTAGCATTAAACTTCATCAAATAGAATTACAGCTTGGCCAGAAAGAGTAGAAATTAAACAAATATGAACTAATTTTTTCTACACATGGCAACTCGAAAGAAATGTCAAACATCAGTCAAACTATCAAAACAAAAAAGTGTATTGTGAAATAATTTAATTTTTCGTAGCTATTAAACGTATTAGTCGGTGAATTATTATTGAAAATGGGCAAGACGATAAAAAGTGGTGCCAGAGAAGTTATTTACAATGTTTTTAAGAGGTGTTTGGCGGAATATCATGCCGGAAAACTTCTAACAGAATTGGATGACCTTTACAAACGAGTTGCTGATATGACAGGTATTTATTCACTCTCATTGTATATAATATATATAGTTCATGATCTAAGTTACAGTTAAAGTCGGTTAGGTCTTCAAAAAATACCACATCATCGAAGTTTTTTACGAATTTAATATAATTTTAGAGGTTATGTTTACATCGGGTTCACAATGACTTTGTATAGAGCGACTGCATTTTTTGATCGTCACGCACGTCATTCTACATTAATGTTTTATTTTGATTACAGGAAAATCAGAAAGCACTGTTCGACGCATAATAAACGAAGGCAATAAAAACGAAGGCAAATTCATAACACCAGCCAAGCATAGAAAAGGACGTTCAAAAATAGAGATGGACGATTTTAGTGTCTGTGCGATTCGTCAGAAAATTCAGTTTTCTTACACCGTACAGAAAATAGCACCAACTTTGCGAAAGTTGTTGGCTGTGGCAAAAGAAGAATTAGATTACAAAGGAGGCCGTGAGAAATTAAGGCAAATATTACATGCCATAGGCTTTTCATACAAAAAATGTTCGACAAATAGAGAATCGCTAATAGAAAAACCTAATATAGCAGCAAAAAGAGAAAAATATTTAGAAATTATAAAAAGAAATCGGGATTTGCCTGTTGAGCTACAAAAACAAATTGTTTACTTGGATGAAAGTTACATCCATAGTTCTTATAAATTGAGAAAGTGCTGGCAATCCATTAAAATCAAAGGCATAAAACATGATATATCAAAAGGAAAAAGATGGATAATTGTCCATGCTGGAACTGCCAATGGATTTGTACCCAACGCTTTACTAATATTTAGTGGTACTAACAAAATGGAAGACTACCATTCAGAGATGAATTCTCACAATTTTACCAAGTGGGTGACAGAAAAACTGATCCCAAACCTACATGAGGCCTCTATAATTGTCATGGACAATGCGCCTTATCACAGTGTGGTGCAGAACAAGGCTCCAACATCAGCTTCCCGAGTAGATGAAATAAAACTGTGGCTGTTAAAAAATAACATCCCGTTCGAGCCATCAACAAGAAAGCCAGCATTATTAATGCTTGTTAAAAAGCACAAGCCAGAACCAGTATACCAAATAGATGAGTTGTTGGGGGAACATGGTCATGAAGTGGTACGGCTTCCTCCTTACCACTGTGACCTAAATCCTATCGAGCTCATCTGGGGCATAGCAAAGCAAAAAGTTGCTGCATGTAATGTGGGAGGAGCAATTGACATAAAAAAAGCAACTGAGGAAGCTTTTAATAGCATTGGTCCCGAAACTTGGAATAATTGTGTCGAACACATAAAGAAAATAGAACGTGATTACTATGAAAGGGGAAGAACACTCTATGAAGATATAGACAGACTGGTAATTCGTGTTGGTGAGGACAGCAGTGACAGTAGCTCAGATTCTGAAGATGATCAAGAACTTGGATCGGACATGTCAGGTGTAGAGTATTTAGATAGTGACTAGAAAAAATATACTATATTAAAAACTATATTAAAGATGCTTTACTCTCCTATGGTTTTTTATTTACCAAATTTAAAAAAATGAAATTTAGCTTCTGATTTAACGATTTTCCACAATCAGATTTATCTTTAAAAATACTTGAAGTATCAAATTCATTTTGGTTGTAGTATAAATGATGCCATATAAACGATAGTGGCGACCTCAATTTTTTTCTACTCTTTCTGGCCAAGCTGTAGGTTTTTCTGCATCCTCTGCTGCCACCAAACAAATTTTGCGTGTATTTGTGGTGTTTGTTTTTGAAGAGGTAGGTATTATGTCAAGCAATGTTTGATAGTAAAGACTCTGTTTTGATATAGTCCTGCTGTATGAGCCAGTCTATAAGTTTTTGATTTGACAGTAAATTTATTTAGGTAAATTGTCTAATGCTTTCTGAACTCTCTTGAAAACTTGATGGGTTAAGACATAGTATTGCCGTCTTGCAAATGAGGTTTTGTGTGGTACACCTGGGGGAACATAATGTACTATGTATGGCATGAATCCTCAGGACAGCTTGAAGAATAAAGAGCTGCCAAACCGTTAGTACCTTGCAATCAGCGTAAAGTTGTTATTATGTACTTATCTTTTAAGTAAAAATTATACTCATTTTATGTTCAATAGATTTAATGATATTATGACAGTGACACAAAGGATGACATAACACAATTAATAAGAAATAAATGTAAGTTGATACAAAGAAGGCCACATATACATCACCTCCGTCCCAAATCATCTTGATGTTCCGACGGTTTTACTTTTCCTCTCTTTGTATTAGGGTACCTACCCAACATCTGATCAACATGTCTTTTGCAAATCTGACCAGAATCAGTTTCTATTTGATAGTGTAATCGGCCTAATATCCTCAAAACAGTTCCGAATTCCAATTTAATTTTGTTCGTTTGTGTAGCTGCGTATTTGCACTCTCTGCCCAACAGTAAATGAGCGTACCGGTGCCTCATCAGTCGGTCGTCGTATTTCATCCCTCGTCCTTGCCTTGAAATGAACACTTAGGGTGTTTCTTATCTCCCTGTCAAACATGAGTTTGTTAGAAATAGGGTAGGTTAATACTAAGAAAATAATATTCAAGCAATTTATGACAAGTATTTATTTTTAAATATACCATTTCAGTATAATAAAGATGTATCAAAGTATAATTAAGATTCATTTATGACAAGTATTTTCTTATGATTTATAAAGATTAATAAATGGAAAGTATTTTAAATAAACCATTTTAAATACAAAATAAGGATTAAATAATGGCAAGTATTTATTTTAGACAAATGATTAATTAATGGCAAGTATTAACTTTAAATAAACCAGTACAATTTAATTAACACACATATAACGATATCAGAAGTATAACTGATACCATTATTCAATTATTTCACACATATTTTAGGAGAAATACAACATAGCAATATTATATTTATAGTCATACATATACAACAATAAGAAACAGGAAAGAATATACTTAACCGGTGATCTGCTCGGTCCGAAGGCTCGACAAAGAATGCCCCCCAAGCGTTTTTTTTTTTTTTTTTTTTTTTAACTAGGGCATCTTGCAGGTGACCACTAAGGTCGTGGCTGCTTAACCGGACTGTCCTGTGGCTGCCAATAGCTTCTACACTAAGGGCCTCCAGCCAGGGGCATAAAACTGCCCCCCAAGCGGTTGGGCTCTAGCTTTTATACGCAGTGACAAACAAGTGGCGTCATCGAGCCGTCGTCGGTACAAAGAACACGTGTTCAAAATTGATCATCCGATCCATTCTTTACTTAATTTACTTAACTAAAGCGATATAACTGTATCAAAAACTATAATTATAAATATCATAATAATTAAATAGTGTAAGAGTAGTTTTAACAATAATTTTATGATTTGAATCACAACCGAAACAACTTCCGGAATCAAGCAAATTCAATAATCAAGCAAATTCAATTTTACTTAAATAATTAATGTGGGTAAACAAAAACATAGTGCTAAAAATTGAAATATATAACACGGCCATTCTGATATAATACTTCGTTCTCGAAGTACATGTTTGAAATATAATTAATTTCATACGACAATTACAAGACATAACAAAAAAATCTAGTGAATTAAAGATTAGATATAACATATAACAACAGTAATTCTGATATGTACTTAGCACATTTCTAGCAATCAATTTACTTTGGTTTGTTATTGGCACAAGCACAGCCACAGGCACAGCCACAGGCACAGGTGAGCACCATGTATCTATCACATAATTAGTTTATCTGTTGTTGCTTCATTTTTAATTCTTAATTCTTTTTACCTATTGTGGTATAATAATTTTATTCTAGGTGCATCGTCCTCACATATAATTATATAACTAATGTACTTATACAAAATATTGTAAAACATTTTAAAAGAGTAACGGTGGAGTTTCTTGCCCATTCTTCTCCATACGAAAACTACCTTTTGGAAGGGGCAACTAGAATCAATTAATTTTTTTTGTAAATTTTTGACGTTCAAAAGTGCCTTATACGGGCCTACTTGAAATAAATGATTTGACTTTGACTTTGACTTTGCACAGCCACAGGCACAGCCACAGGCACAGCCACAGGCACAGGCACAGCCACAGGCACAGCCACAGGCACAGGCACAGCCACAGGCACAGTCATTATTTATAATTAATAAAAATTATCAGTATATAGAGACTTAAATAGCATTTTCAACATTCATTCTGAAATGTACTAAGTTCTCGGAGTACAACACAATAATGTAGGTATATGTTTATCAATATGTTTAGCACTACGCACTTTACAATATAATTGTTTTTAATACATGTGAAGACAGGTAACTATAAACACAGGCACAGGCACAGCCACAGGTGAAACCAAACGCACAGCCCCAAGATCATAGGCACAGCCACAGAACCAAAAGCACAGCTATAGGACGAAAAGCACATCCATAGGTTCACAGGCCCAGTCATATGATCAATGGCACAGCTACTGGTAGAACCACAGGCACAGCCAGAGTTATAACAATATCATCCATTAAACTTTAATCAGTCTTAATAACTAAAGAAAATAGATATATTACAATAGAATGTCTACTTTAAATAGCATCATTAGTAGTAGCGTCCTCATCGACCCATTCTCCTGGCCAGTACCGTAATTTATCCTTAGATATTACTACGTTTCTTTGCCCTAAGCCTCGCAAGTTATAACGGTCGTTATCTAAAACTTCTACTATTTCGTATGGCCCTCTGAATTTTGGTCTAAGTTTATCATGACGCCGATGGTCTTGATAGACGTATACAGTGTCACCTACATGGTAAGTTTTTTTGTTACGTCGTACGGCATCAAAACGTTCTTTAAATTTTTGTGCGATTTCTCTTAAGCGATCTAAGGCAAGTTCACGGTCTGCTTGTAAATCAAAATTTTGACCAATGGTAGCATCCTCCCCAATAACTTCATTAAGTCGCGCCTGTACACATGGAATGTTGGAGTTTTTACCTACTAATAAACGAAGAGGAGAGAACCCTGTTGACTTCTGAATTGTAGTATTTAAGGATAGCTGTACATTACATAATTCGTTTGGCCAATCTGACACATTATTGGCAGTGGTATAAGTATTTTTTTTTTTTTTTTTTTACCAAAGCGGCCATTGAAGGTAACCAATAATTCTCCCGTACCTATATTTTCTATAGTCTTATAGAAACCTACATGGCAGTTTTCATCATGATATAGTCTTAGAATATCGAGTCTGTTATTCTTAGGGACATATAATTTGGGTCGGGTATCTGGGCTAATTTTGTAATGTAATAAGTTATTTATCATGGTATATTGATTTTCGTCTAAATCTCCGGACTCTAACCTCTCAATTAATGATAAAGTTATTGGATCATTTTGTTGCGAAATTTCTAACCAAGAGCGAGGATCATGTGGATGTCAGATTTACCGATAGAGGCTTATAAGAAATCGCGGCTCGATTTATAATAACAGTGGGGGTCTTAACGTAGGCAGAAAACAGTGCTATTAGTTCCGAGGTAGTTGTGACGCCACTATTAAATGACGCCATTCTAACATTTACTTCTCTAATTCCTCCACAAACTAATTCAATAAGTTGAGCTTCAGAAAAAACTATTTTAGTATTTTTTAACAATCGGATTTTTTTCCCTGGCGTACTCGCAATAGGAATTCGCTGAATCTGATGAATATGTAACGGCTTTATATAATTTTTCCGAGAGGTTCTTTTTTTTTCTGGGTATAATGAAATTATTTCATTCCGGAAGTTCTCCCAAGTACGTCCTTCTTGGGGTTCCCATGTCTCGTACCAAGTTAAAGCAGAGCCCTTAAGGGCCTTACCTGCCTTTGCGACTATAGCTATACCGCTCCATCCAAACTCTTCTCCAAGCTTGTCAACGTTGTCACACCATACGGCTGCGCCGTTGTCACTGGTGGATGGATCGAACGTTGGCAGTGCCACGTCATCCTGTCGTTTGTTGCTGGAAAGGGCATCCCGGATGGCGGTAAGTAACACTTCGAGGATTGTTTGATCCATATTATATAGGTACCTGAAAATATACCGTTATTAATACTACGTTAGAATTCGTAATCCCACTTCTGATGTTAGAAATAGGGTAGGTTAATACTAAGAAAATAATATTCAAGCAATTTATGACAAGTATTTATTTTTAAATATACCATTTCAGTATAATAAAGATGTATCAAAGTATAATTAAGATTCATTTATGACAAGTATTTATTTTTAAATATACCATTTCAGTATAATAAAGATGTATCAAAGTATAATTAAGATTCATTTATGACAAGTATTTTCTTATGATTTATAAAGATTAATAAATGGAAAGTATTAATAAACCATTTTAAATACAAAATAAGGATTAAATAATGGCAAGTATTTATTTTAGACAAATGATTAATTAATGGCAAGTATTAACTTTAAATAAACCAGTACAATTTAATTAACACACATATAACGATATCAGAAGTATAACTGATACCATTATTCAATTATTTCACACATATTTTAGGAGAAATACAACATAGCAATATTATATTTATAGTCATACATATACAACAATAAGAAACAGGAAAGAATATACTTAACCGGTGATCTGCTCGGTCCGAAGGCTCGACAAAGAATGCCCCCCCAAGGTCGAGACGTCGCGACGCCCCCGCAAGGGGGCGTGGCGAGCGGGGTCGGAGCATCGCCCCTCGCCCGCGGATGCGTACCAGTGGCCCGTAACTACGGGCCCTTCGTTATGTTTGCCTAAAACGGCCTGTGGAATTTGACACAGCAAGCTGTGTCTGTGTGAGTGGTTGCAATGAATATTTCTGTAGGCGCGCCGCGACGCTATATTTTCATATAGCGTCGCTTTCTTCACGGCATCTCGGCGGTCAGTCCCCGCCAGGTGAGACCCCCGGTTGCCTGGGGGAGGCCCGACGAAGACGACCAGCGACAGAGATGCCGACTCGACGCCCTACAGGTAAATATGTAGTTTACCCTCGCCCCGCTCACAGATCTAGCCGTTTACGGATTGAGGGATCAACAGTCGTGTATGTGGGAGCGGTTTGTATTGTAGTGTTACGCCGCTCGGTGTCTACGTGCGTCGCGGCCCGCGTCGCGCCTGCACGTGTTGTGTATAGATGCATGTATAGTTAGGTTGTCTGTATTTAGTTGCGTGACATGCCTATATTAACTTAGAACACGCCACGCAACAGATGTATGTGTACATCTGTAGAGTCTTATTATATCGAGTGAGCTGCGTGTAACCTGGGTGCGGCTCACTCGAGGCGTCAATCCGGTGGATGGGGTCAATCGTCCGCTACCAGGTCGCGGGGCAGGGGTCTCGCGTCAGGCGGGCGCGCGTGCAATGGCGCTATCTGCCTGACATGGGGCCAGGCAGAGGCGTCGGCACGCGCGAACATCGCCTGCGTCTTACCCACGTTCACCGACAGCCGCCACTTCGACAACCAGTCGGGAAGGAGGTCGAGGGCGCGCTGCATTTTGACCGCCGCGTGCTTCGCATTTAGCGAAGTGGTGATGTACGCGGCGTCGTCAGCATACAGCGCGAGCGTCGCCTCTGGAGTGGTGGGGATGTCGTCGGTGTAACGCGAGTAACACGCTGGCGACACGCAGCTGCCCTGCGGCACACCTGCCAGCACTGGGCGGGCACCGGATGTCGCCCCGTCGACCACCACCTTGAAAATCCTGTTGGACAGAAAAGAAGAGACCACCCTTACAACGCGACGGGGCGCGTCGGACGTGGCCAACTTGTAGATAAGGCCGTCGTGCCATACACGGTCGAAGGCCTTCTCCATGTCAAGGAATACTGCCACCGAGCATTCCTTCTTATTCAGTGCTGTCGTTAGTAGGTGCAGTACCCTTGACAGCTGAAGCGTCGTGCTATGTTCCGCCCTGAAGCCAAATTGTTCTGGGCGCGGGACTATATGTTTTTCTAGGTGTCGTAGCAGGAGTGCTTCGAACACCTTGGAGACCGTCGGCAGAAGTGTGATCGGCCGATAGCTCTCCGGCTTCAATACATTCTTCCCCGCCTTGGGCAGCATTATGACGCGCCCCTCCTTCCACGAGGTGGGAAAGGTCCCCGTGCGCAGTATCGCCGTAAACAGGCGCGCCAGCACTGCCACCGTACGGAACGGCAGGCGGCGCAGCACTGCGTTGGAGATACCGTCGGCACCGGGGGCCTTCCTAGGCTTCGTCCTTAGGATGGCGCGTCTAACTGCGCCAGGCGAGAAAAATATTGGGTCTTCCTCGGGAGCTATCGGCGTTGCGAAGTAGTCTCCCAGGTGTTTCTCGACTGCTGCGACATGCTCTATGTCGGCGGTCGGGTTAGGGCGGAACTGACGCTCCAGGTGTTCGGCGAAGACCTCCGCCCGGTCCTCCGCTACATACTTAAGCGCCCCGTCACTGTTGAGTAGAGGGCGCACCGGGGCTGGGGTATTCGAGAGTTGGCTGCACAGTCGGTGGACAGACGGCCAGCTGTCTGTTGTGGCGTCTATTCGTTCCTCCCAGCCCGCGGCGGTGTGGGCCGATAACTCGGCCTTTACCTTCTCCGCGAGACGGTTAAGCTGTGTCTTCATTGTAGGGCATCTTGTCTGTTGCCACTGCTTGCGTAGGCGCCTCTTCACGGCGATCATTGCACTGATGTGCGCCGGCAAGGGCGGCATAGGCCCTCTCCCTTGCGGCTGCACAGTCGTCGCCGCTTCTAGGGCGCTTTGAATGCAAGCAGTGACGTCATCCGCCGCTCGCTCTACGTCCGCGGAGGAAACAATAGGCCGAGTAGGCGTGGTGGTCTCTATCTTTTCTGTAAACAGCGTCCAGTCTGTTGATCGACGTGGCGCTATTGGTTTCAGGCGGGTCGGCTGTCCCGATAGGACGACGAGTACAGGTTGGTGGTCCGACTGTAACTCGTCGTCTATCACGTGCTGCGTGATCTGGCTGCACAGCCCTCTGTGTATTGCGATGTCCAGTACATCGGGCATATAGTGGGCTGCATCTGGGTAATGGGTAGGCGTTTCCGGCCCGGACACCGCATACCCACAGGCTTCCGAGTCAGCGAAGAGCCGTCTCCCCTGTGTATTCGTCAGCATCGAATTCCACGCCGGGTGCTTGCAATTTAAGTCGCCGGCAAGGATGGTTGCATGGGTCGACGCAGCTAGTAGCGCCCGCAGCTCTACCAAATTTAGGTGTGCAGCGGGCGGCTTGTAGCATGCGTAGACGTTGATGTCCTCTCCGGCAACGTGTAGCTGCACCCCCAGCGCGTAAAATGTGCTGAGTGACGGCAAGGGGAGCTCTTGATGGACGACTCTCCGCTTCACGAGTACCGCCAGACCACGGTATCGGACTTGTAGAGCCGACCTCTCATCCTTCCGGTAAACGTGGTAACCCGGGAACCTGACCCTATCCTCAGGTCCCAGGTGTGTTTCACTAATTAGCGCCACGTCGATATTTTGATCCCGAAGGAGATGGCGGAGGGGGGCGACCTTATCCCTAAGGCCGCGGGCGTTCCAATGTATCATCCTCAACGGTCTAGCCATCACAGAGTGACAGCAATGTGGCCAGACCGTCGAGGATGACCGCTTCAATATCTCGGCCCTGCCTTATAGCTCTTATGAGGTCCATAAGGAGCTTTATTGCGCAGGTTGTGAATTCCTTGCTTGTTGTTTGTGGCGTCCGTTCGGTGTTTTCGCCGCTAATTAGCGCGATGGTAGCGCCACCACTCGTCGTCGCAGGGAAGCTTCCCTACGTCGTGATTGGCCGCTGTGCCGTCGTGGCTTTGACCGCGGCAGTGGCGGCGCCACGCGGCTTTTGAGTGAACCCACTAGTACCTCGGCTCTGCCGCTGCGCCATATTGGCGCCACTAGTGGGTTCGTTCGTTAGTTTGGCTTCGTGCTCCCTCGGTGCAACCTGCGCAATTGAAAAGGCAGGGGCGGCCGAAGGGGGGTCCTTTTGCGTTTCAGGGGGGGAGGGCTTCTTCCCTTTCCCCCCCCGCTTTTTTTTCCTCCGCCTGGAGGAGGGGGCCTGGGTCCTTTCTGTGGGCTCGTTGGCTGCCGCCATCAGCGTCGTGCCTTCTGCTTCCACAGTGGCCGTCTCTGTGTTCATCGGCCTGGCCGCCTGTGCTCGGCTTGTGGCCGTGATGGCGACAGTCCCCGCTCGCTTGTTACGAATTTCTCTTTCGAACACGGGGCACTTTATGTTGCTGGCGGGGTGCGGGCCACCGCAATTGACGCAGGTGGCCGGCTCTTCCCGCGGGCGCGGGCAGTCGCGTGCCGCGTGTTCACCACCGCATCGCACACAAGCGAGCGGACGGTGGCACTGGTGCGAGCTATGCCTGAATCGCTGGCACCGGTGGCACTGTGCGGGCCCGCGTTTTCCCTTCCAGGCCTCTATCTTGACACCACGCATGTACATAAACACCGTGGTGCCATATATGGTCCGGACGTCGGGGGTCTTCTTAAGTATAGCGTGGAACACGCAGCCGGGTCTTCCTTGTGCGCCCTTGATGTGACGCACGTACTCCGGCTGGTATCCCATCGTCCGGAGTTCCTCCTCTATCTCCTTCGGGTCCGTGTCCGCCGGTAGGCCCCGAATGGCGATTTTCAGACTCTTCTCCGCTGGCAGCGAGTACGCGAACCAGCTGACGCCGCTGTCCTTTTCCAGGCCCGTCAGGTACCGCTGGACCAGCCTATACTCTTCCTCGGTCTCCGGGGTGAACCTCACCCCGGTCCTGTAAGGACGAGCACTAGGAGGCCGGCCCAGTTTCCCACTGATGGCCCGGAAATGCATGGCCCAGTTGGGCAGCGTCTCAACGACCAGCGGGGGAAAGCGAAGCTTCTTCTTGCCCGGCTTCTGCTTCGTCGACGTCGACGGTGCAGCGCCGGGTGTGGCGGCAGGGGGGGGGGCGGCGGAAGATGTATTGGGCACCGGGGCCAAGTTAAGAGTACTCACCCCGGTGGCTCTCGGTGGAGTCGGTGACTGCGGCGGTGTAGTATGGCGGACCGCGTCAGAGTAGGTAGGCGACGCTTGCGTGCCTCGACCCCGCGGCGCGCTTTCGCGCTGTGGCCGCGGCGGGTCAAGGCAGTAGCGTTTCGCCTCCTCCGACACGGTCTCGCCGGAGCTCCTTCTGCGTCGCTGGGGGCGGGCCTCGAGTTCAAACTCGAAGTTGAACCCCAGCGACGGTGTTGGTGACGCCGGCGACATTAGCTCGGCGACTGGCGGTCGTCCGCCTGCGGTGGGCCGCGAATCGGATCGTGGGGTCATATCCGGGGACATGTCCCCACGACCGGACGCGGCCGAGCCCACTGAAGCCAGCGACATGCTCGATCCCATACGTGATGAGCATGCCGACAGCATTGCGGGCGAGTCGCAAGCGGACGTACGGGGAGGCGCCGGCGAAGCGGGCGCCTGCGTCTTGAATGTTGCCGGCCTAGCATATGGGCCGGCACTTGCTGGCCGCTCCTGCTCCGCCATCACCGGACCCGCCAGCGAGCGGCGGGGGCCGGGAGCGGCGGTGCGTGAAGCTGGCACAGCACGGGTCGTCTTCGGTATCGCGCCGGTAGACGGCGCTGGCGGCGAGGCGAACCGAGGCGGCGGAGCGGCGGTGCGCGCGGGGGGCGCGCGGTCCCTTGTAGTCGCTACAGGGGTACGCGGGGGTGGGAGCGCGGGGTAGGCTGCGCGGGGCGCGGCGGAGCGCACAGCGGGTGCGGCAAGCGCTACGGGCGCGGTCGTACGCGCGGGAGGCACGGGTGCACGCGCATGCGGTGCGCGGCTCGGGTTGTCGACCGGCCCCGGGGCCTGGATGGGTACCGGGCGGAACGCGGCGGGGCGGACGGGTACTGCGTGCGGCCGACCCGACGACGACGTGGGCGCAACGCGCGCAGGCGCCGATGACGTCGGTGGGCCGGGGGGCACAGCGGCTCTCGTCCCCCCCCCCAGCATCCCCCTCCGGTCGCTTCTTCCCCTTCGTCTTCGTTGAGGTGGTGGTGGTGGTCTTCTTGGGGCCGGCCGGTGGTGCACCGAGCGCCGCATCGCCAATATTTGGCAACGACAGCGCCCGATCCATCACCGGGCGGTCCTCCTGAGACCCGGCATCGTGGCCCAATGAACCACGCGTGCCGGGTTTCGGCATTTTAAAACTACTGCCCCCCAAGCGGTTGGGCTCTAGCTTTTATACGCAGTGACAAACAAGTGGCGTCATCGAGCCGTCGTCGGTACAAAGAACACGTGTTCAAAATTGATCATCCGATCCATTCTTTACTTAATTTACTTAACTAAAGCGATATAACTGTATCAAAAACTATAATTATAAATATCATAATAATTAAATAGTGTAAAAGTAGTTTTAACAATAATTTTATGATTTGAATCACAACCGAAACAACTTCCGGAATCAAGCAAATTCAATTTTACTTAAATAATTAATGTGGGTAAACAAAAACATAGTGCTAAAAATTGAAATATATAACAAGTTCATATGGACTTTTATTTGTGCTGCTACTCGGCGTCCTCCGTAGGCGTTTCTTAATACCCAGTAGTTTATCCTGTAAAGAGCCTGACTGCACTGATGCTATGTATTGCCTTTTTAATGGTTTGTACGTATCACTCCGTCTATCCGTTCGTGGCCGGATGGTATGGGGCTGTGGTTTCGTGAACAACCCCGCTTTCTCTGAGGAATGAGACAAATTCATTTGAAACAAATTGTCAACCGTTGTCTGATACTAAAGTAAGCGGGAATCCGAATGTCACGAAAAGTTCTTTGAGTTGGCGGATACACCATGAGCTTATGGTTGTTTTCGTTACTACATATAATTTCCACCCATTTTGTAAATGCATCCACTATTATAAATAAGGAATAACCCTTAATCGGCCCAGCAAAATCAACATGGATTCTTTGCCATAGGCCTGATGGTAAGTCCCAATGATGTAGTACTACGCATGCAGGTTGATTTTGCTTTAATCGACATTCTCGACAGCTTTTAACTATGTCTTATATGTCTTGATCCAATCAACGCCAAATGTCAGGCAGCTAACTACTAATGTTCAAGTTAATGGAATAGAGTTGGACCCTGTAGAGTCAACAGTTTTTCTTGGAATAACTATTGACGGTAAATTACAATGGGGCCCACACATATAAAAATTGTCAGGAAGGCTTAGTTCGGCCGCTTATGCTGTTAAAAAAAATAGACGGATAACTGACGTAGATACAGCCAGAATTGTTTATTTTAGTTATTTTCATAGTCTTATGTCTTATGGGATTCTTCTCTGGGGAACCTGTGCGGACATTAATACTATCTTTGTTCTACAGAAAAGGGCTGTTCGAGCCATTTACAACCTAGGTCCAAGGGATTCCCTTCGAGAAAAATTCAGAGAAATAAACATCCTGACTGTAGCCTCACAATATATTTTTGAAAACCTATTACATGTACACAAAAATATATCAAATTTTAAGAAAATGACCGATATTCATAGTTTAAATACCAGGAATAAACACAACCTTGCTGTACATCGCACACGTCTCCACAGAGTAGGCAACTCGTTTATGGGTCAATGTATACGCTTTTACAACAAACTTCCCATTGATATTCGAAACTTACCCATTAAACGATTTAAAAGCTGTATTAAAACCAAACTTTGTAAAAAAGGGTACTATAAAATTTCAGATTATTTAGAAGAAGCGTGGGATTGAGCTGCTCGCTCTGCTAAGCTTTGTGATAAAACCATAAAATTTGACATTTTAATTATTATGTAAATCATTAAAAATACCAGTTTTTTTATATACTCGTACATATTGACATCGTTGAAAATTATATACAAAATAACATGATTACTTTGTAAAGTATTATATTGTTTTAATTATTGTGAATGTGAGGACTATCTGGATATTTTATTTTTATTGTTTTTCCTCTTTCTTTAATTTTTTCTTTCTCAGTTAGTTTAAATGATGGTCTGGCAGTTTGAGTAGGTACTTTATGCGACCTACCCAAATGTCCTTTCTTTGGTATTGTTCGTCGAGTTGAGCTCCTTAAGTTCTGAGTTGAGCTCTACGATTACTGACAAATGCTTGCACTGACGGGACAGGTCCACTCAAATCTGTGTGGTTCTTTCCTCAAAAGACCATTTCAGACACTAATCTACATGGTCCTCATATGGCCTGACCAAGATTATGTCTGGACTTTAAAAGAGACTGTGACCTCTGAGTTTGTTTCGGTCTTTCTTCTCAGAGTAGTCAGATAGGAAACGCCGAACTAATCTAGCATTTTCTTCTTTTTTTTTTAAATATTTTTTTAATATGACGTGTAAAAGTGATTGCAATATCCTATTTACAGAATAAACAATTTCATTTCATTTCATCCAAATTTCTCCAGAACACGTATCCGCGCGCCAGTGATTTCATTTTTACTATCCCAAGATGTCCTGTAGTTCTTCAAGTCTCTAGTTCTTCTAAAACCTGTTGTCTCAAGGATGCCGGAATCATCACTCGTGTTCCTTTTATAATGCAACCGTCTTGTATGGTCAACTCGTTGTCATTGTAGCCGTATCTTCTCAGTGAGGTCCCATTTTTTAAAGCTTCCAATACATGGTTATATTCATCATCGAGCTGGGTCTTTTCGGCGTTTTTTATACGGTCGACGGCAATTGTGTTCATCGGATTTAATTGAAATGCGCAATGTACGTCAATTAAGTTATTTGCTACTGTATCTACAGGAAATCTTGATAGATAATCTGTACTTACATCTTGGTTACATCTAGTATTAAATCGTCTGGTGACTTCTTAGATTTTACGTGAAATTTATCTCCATACTTACATTATAAGTTACGTGTTGGGTTTGAATTTGAGATCGAAATAATAAAATAATCGGTTTGTGGTCAGTAATATGCGCCTCCAATACCAACGTGGTTGCCATCGACTTTGTTTTTAAAAGGATGTGATCTAGGCAGTTTTTCATTCAAGTTGGTAGGAGGTGGGTTGGTAGTAGCCCTGGGACGCGTTTAAGATTAGGTATTCGAGTGCACGGTCATTCCTATTGTCCAATTTTATGTCAATATTCAGATCTCCCACAGTAGAGATATTAGGCGAGTATGATATTTCATCATAAATATTATTTAGACTACTCAAAAAGCTATCAAAGTGATCCTTGGTATTGTTCGATGGAGAACGATATATAGCTACCAGCGTGAGCTGATTATCAATTTGACGTACAAGACTGTTTGTATAGCTTATGTTTGGATCCCATACCCTAACATTTAACCCAATTTTAGTGTAGACTATAAGCCCATCGTTTTGGTTTGTAATGTTTTTTGTTGAGTGCGACTGGTATCCGTTTAGAGCTGGGAGGTTATTCACTTTACTCAGCCAACACTCAGTCAAAACAATTACATCAAAATCAATATTAATTAAACACATCAATGCAAGAAGGGAATCAAAATTTTTGTTAACGCTACGAATATTTACATGAAATAATTTTATACTACTGTCGGCTGTATCTATATATTTAATACACTCATGCGGGTCATAAGAGAAAGAGTTTTCAAGGTTAAGATTATCTCGTCCTATCGGTCCTGATTTTAAATATTATTTATGTTAGCCGTTTATGCTTTTTAATAATGAACAAAAGAGGAACATTGAAAGTATTTTTGTCGGTATTTTATTGTAACACTTTTCTGTTGAATATAATGAAGTGGCGAGGGTGTGTTTTTTATTCATTTTTAGTGTGTAAGTAAGGTTTATTCTGTGTAAGATGTGGTGATGATGCCGATGATGACATACATTGTAACAAAGTGTGAAGTTTACAGTGGAAGTTAACAGTATCATTAAAAAGTGATACAAATAATAAATAGCCCAAGGTTTCTAAGTAATCAACTAGTCACTTGCTGGTGAGATCTTTAAGACATTCCTCTGAATTTATCAACAGCTGTTTATCGCCCGTTTGCTTGCGAAGAAAGATGTTTCCATTGTTGACCCAACAAAAAGAATAGGCATTTTTCTTCGCGAATTCCCACGCTAAGTAAAATAGCTTTTTGGAGGCAGAAGGTAGCTGCTCTGCAACATATACTACTTGCTGCTTCCCCGGTATACCAATCAGCTTGGTGTTTAATTTGTTCTCTTTTTTTTCCTTATTGTTGTAAGAACATGTTTTTATGCCCAATGTGTTCTTCCTTTGCTTTTTATATTTTTTTTTGCCTCTATACTTGTATATAATTTATATATATATATATATTAGTGCTACATGTATATAATATTATATTTAAGATGATAAATGAAATAAAGCAATTTTTGGAAAATCTAGAGGTACAAATAAAAATAACTGCAAATACTGCTGAGTATGAGGTCCTGGGTTCGATGCCTGGGTTGGGCATAGTGTTTCGGTTTTTCCATCTGGAATTTCTCAGTAGCAGCCCGGAGTCTAGATTTGTGCCCGGTTGATGGCATTAGGCTCGCCCCCTATAACTGGGACTTAAACATAACTGGTGAAATGTGGGTGTACCTGTTACAGGTACACCTCTGGCCAATCATTCTGGGAAACGAGGCGTGATATTATGTACCTATGTATGTTCAATAGGTTTCAGTAAATAGAGCGAAATAAATTATGGCAAACAAAAACATCTGTTTTGTTATATCACTAAAATCATAATGACAATATCATTTATTCGTTTAATGTATTCCTGTGGACTTCCGGTTGAGACTGACACCTGAAATATAAAAAAAATATTAAGTTAATCCTCAATAATATATATATTCCATGATCTATTACATCCATCCACAAATTCTAACAGGCGTCTCCCTTATACACTTCAATGCACAATCTGTCTACTTTATAGAACAGCCATATGCTGCTATAAATAACAATTAGGTGAAATTGACTTTATTTAAATGAAAGTTTACGTTTGATGGTTAAACCACAGTTAGCGATACTGGTAAGAAAGGATCACGCATCGTGGGATACTCATCTCGTGGCCATAAGGCTTGCGATGAACTCCGCTGTTACAGCGAGCACTGGATTCTCACCAGCTTTCCTTACCTTCGGGAGAGAGCTGCGCGCGCCATCGGACGTCGTGGCAGACATGAAGACCATGGTGGACAGCGATAATTTCGTCCCTAATATCACTCCTCACTTACGTAGGTTACCGACTGTGCTGCGAACGTAACCAGTCTCTGCAGAAGAAGTACGAAGATGAAGGCAGACGCGCCCCTCCAGAATACAAGGTAGGTGAATCAGAAATAATCAATGTACAAACTATTCCAAAAGTAATGCAAAATAAACTTAAAATACTGCAACGAAATAACTGCCCAAGTTGTGAAAAGGAACAAAGCATAAAATATATACTTTTAAGTATCATAGAATATAGGTATTGATAAGTAATCAAGTAAGTAGAATAAAAGCAAAACACCTGTGTTGCAAGTAAAGCTACCTTTGTATAAAACTAGAATTTAAGAAATAGCACTAAAGTAAATGTAAAACTAGAAGTATTAAAATAAA
This sequence comes from Xanthia icteritia, assembly GCA_949128155.2. Taxonomy (NCBI): domain Eukaryota; kingdom Metazoa; phylum Arthropoda; class Insecta; order Lepidoptera; family Noctuidae; genus Xanthia; species Xanthia icteritia. Next base: position 23,709,566 of record OX421936.2, read on the forward strand.
GTGAAATCCTGTTTCGTAAATTATATTACTCGTAGGTACTTAATAAAATGAAAAGAAAAGGTCTCTGATCATACACGTCAAAAGAAACACGCCACTCCCTGTGTCGGAGGATGAATTTTTTTATTTTAAAAACCTGAGTTAAAATCAGGTTAAAACCTAACGCGTTTTAGATGTAAACGCGGGTGTAAAAAGCATTCAAGAGCTATCAGTGTCAGCTCTTGAACGCGGTTAAGAAGTGCTGATCGTGTTCACTTCCATTGGTGAAATCCGCACTTAGTCTTTCAAACCTATTTGAGATGGAACTCCATCGCTTTCCATCAGGTGTGTCCCGTACCTATTTAAGTGTATTATCTATGCAGGCGAGATCGGGGTCAAGAACAGGCCCATTGTGTGATAAAAAATATTAATAAAACAACGGCCGTGTGACCCGACACGGCCGACACATTTTTTTTTGTTATTTCTTTAAAATTATCTGACGTCGAGTGACGGCGTTTAGTCGAGTAGTGACTCGACTAAACGCCTACTACTTTTGACAATCATCATTGAGAACGAGACAGCAACGAATTAATAGGAAAACAATAATGACAAATAAAGTCGTTTACGATTTTATTCAAAAATATTACACTCACACACGACTATGGCTGGTTCAGCTAAGAGTTGACTACTATAGTGTTTGCCATAAAAGCGGACGTTGACGAACATCGTTTGGTTGTTGTTTTCGGGCCCGGCTTGCAGCGTGTTGGCCCGGAGGGGCAACACGGCGGCGCGGGAGGCCCACACGGCGCCGGTGTCTTCTTGAAATTAGCACACGAGAAGGTACTTTTTGGTACGCAAGAAGGTGGACACGAGGCGTCTGCACACGAGGCGGACGTGGAGGCCGGCGCGGGGCACGAGCCGCCAGCCGTGCGCGTCATTGACACGTGCACTGCCACGCGCTCTGTGCCGGGTGGCACGCACAGCTCGAGGCGGCCGCCTGGGGGCTTCCCCTGGTTTGTTGGGCCCGCTTCCGCACCAGTAACGACGCGCCCAAGGCCAGCCTCCTTCAGCTGTTCTTTCGAGCGAAGCATACCTTCTAAGCCACCAGACACAGATCTTAATGACTTTGTAGCTATAGGAAGTGTCACCGATGTGTGAGTACGTCTTTCGCTTTGACAATCTAGAGGGCGGGCACGAAGTCTCTCAACGATTGTTGGACGGCGACAGCGCAGCGGCGAGGAGCTCGGCGCGGACCGGGTCGCGCACCGGCTCGCCTGTCGGCACTGCGCGGCCGGTGTCGACGCAGTATTGGCACACAAAGAGGAACTTGTTTGTGGACAAGCTGGTCGAGGTGAGGCGGGCGTGGTGCACGCGCCCTCCAACGTGCTGCGGTCGATTTCGATCATGATGCGCGGTCGGTGCGCGCACGGGTCTAGATGCACGTCACCCCTGATGCGACAGGCGTCGTCGGGCGCCAGCTCAACGCAGCGTGGCGGCGGCGGCAAGCGACCGGGCCCGCAGCGCTTAAGGGGCGCGGTGGTCGCGCAGGGCGCAGGGTGTTCATACAGCACAGCGTACGTGCAGCCGTCGGTGGCACGCGCACACTCTCGCTCCCCACCGAGCGCGTAGTGCGCGGGGCAGTAGGGGGGCGCGGGGGGCGCGGCGGCACGGCACGCAACTTCCCATTCGTAGTCGGCTCGGCGTGCATTCCGCGCTATTTGCAGCCGCAGCGCAACTGGGTCTTGGTCACAGCCGTACCCGCTTGGTTGGTTTCGAGATGGATGTGCCTGGGGGAGACATGCATGGCTCGATGACACATCATTCTGAAAGCATCAGAAAGAGTTGGATTTATTGCTGAATTTTAACAGGGATCATAATTAGACCTATGCAAATAGAATTGTAGTGTACAAGTATTTTAGCCTTTGAGTGGGCCGTGCCTTAGATTTATTTTCAAACAAACTAGGAACCGTCACCCAAGAGGCGCGGTACTTGCCTCGTGGACGGCTTCCCGACAGGTGAGCGGGAGCGCGGGCGGTGGGTGTGGGCAGGGCGGGCGTGCGCCCTGCGGCGGGGCGCAGCACACCACGCGCTTGCCTCGGCTGGCTGGTGGCTGGCGCGCGCGGCACGGCGGCTGCGGTGCCGGCACGCACGGTGGCTGCGGTGCCGGCACGCACGGTGGCTGCGGTGCAAACACGCACGGCGGGCAGGCGGGCAGCGCGCTGCGCTCGTGGCAAGTGCCACCGCCCTGCGCCAGCAAGGAGGCGCCGCGTGCTCGCACTGCGCCCTGCACTGCGCGCACCGCGCGGCACAGAGTGACGTAGAGCACCATGTCGTGTGTCGGCGGAGAGTGCATCTGTGTCGGCGTTCGCGAGCCGCGGCCCTCTCGTTACCAACGACCACCAGACGGTCACGATTCGATATTATGCGCAAGATGGAAGTACTGGATTGTCTGAATTATGTAATTAAGTAGCTTAATTATGCCTGCGATTTTGCCCGCGTGGATGTCGGAAAATATCCCACGGGAAAGTACTACAGGGATTAAAAGGAAGCGAAGCGATGATCGCATACCTAAGTAAACATTTTGTTACGGCCATCCATAATTTTACTTCACGGCGATCTGAAATATAATTGTTAACAAAGTAGTAGTATTCCTACTCACACCATCTAACATCGCGTATTTTTAGAGATAAAATATTGTAAATATTTTTTTAGATAGAAATTATCCCCGTCGTTGGCAACACATCGCTGTCACTTTTCTTTTCGCGCGCATTCTGAGTATTCTGACATCGCAAGGAAAATTTTCTCTCGTCAAAAAATATTAATTTAAAATAAGTTTATGATACTCTTTACTAATACAACAAAACGTTAACTATGCTACGTGATAGAAAGTGTTTTAAGTGCATTGTTACGGGAAACCCGAGACTTATTAAGTCTATCTTTAGTGGAAACCTGAGACTGCCGCGGCGCTCATCAATAACATCAACAAATACATCAGAAGCACCCTCAGTCCTGACCAACATTGGATGTATGTACTTAGATTCTGAGGCCTCCCACAACTTTAATGTGCGAGAGTGCCTGGCTCTAACTGACCACCTCGTACGTGATACTGACAGTGTTTTATACATAATATAAGCACTATGGTGGATATTAAAACTACTTATTGCACGTGTGCTGCAAACTTGTTAAAGCATTATCTCTCCAGTCGACACGAGATGTCCTTAGCAACGTTACCTCCACGTTACTAGCTGGATGAGAAGCTGCCAGAGAGGCACGTGATGCCCTTAGTAATGTTACTGTACATAGCTAGCTGGTATGCGCTTGACACCATTACCCCTCCAGTCGACACGAGATGTCCTCAGCAACGTTAATTCCACGTTACTAGCTGGATGAGAAACTACCAATGTGGCACGTGATGCACTTAGCGATGTTACTCTACATAGCTAACGCTGGTACGTACTCGTCGTAAGAGGTAAGTCCCATTTCTATGATCTAGGCTAAGAAATTGTAAAAAGGTGGTTCTATATGCTTTAATTCACGAGCATGAAGGCTGCGAGACAGCCTTACTCAACCCTGCACATTATCTGTGTATTATATAAACTTGCAAAAGCATTATACCATATAGTGAGGGATTCTACCCTGCTAACTGGATTGTTATCAGTGAGTACGGGATACTCTTTAACAACATTGATTCTACGTTGTTAGCTGGTACATACTTGACATGGTGTGCACATGCTTAGCATGAGATGCTCATAGCATACTAAACCAATACCATGCGTGATCTAGCTTCACATCAAGGATGATAATATTATGGAAGCACATGCCCGTTACTGATATAAACACCAGCCCATTAAAATGCTATTATATTATATTCATAGCTATACAGCTGAGTTGCTATTCTTAACAAACAAATATACCTAACTAAAAGAAATCATTGTGTACAAGATACTCAGTGACTTACCTAAACACTAGGTGACTTAATTATCCTGTTACAAATTGATAAATGATATCTACTTGGCAAACTAAAACAATAAAACAAAATTGTGTAATTTCACACTCATACATTCAAATACCAGTACAAGATACTATGTCAATATGATCCTGTGATAAAATGGCTGATGACAAATGATTCACGGACCAAACCCCTACAAAGTATTATTCCATGCTCATATTTATCTATAAGGCATAAGCTTTACCCCCAGATTCCTCTAAACTGAGGGAACAAGGGATTGAGATACTCCAGAAACAAATTGCACTGGCTACCTCTATCATAGGGAAAACAATGACTGACCCTACGCTTATAAAGAACATAAGCCATACACAAACTGTTGACTGACTTGGCCGAAGAAACAAAATACCCGACAATGTCAATGCTCACTTCCACCAAAATAAAACCAGATCAAAAGCAATATCATCTCTAACTGACATGAATCTCAATTTACCCTATTTGATAAACTTTATAGCTACAAACAATAACAATTGCTCCATGCGCAAGCCTCAACTTAACATTACTAACCCTCATCTATATGCCCATCAATGTGGAAATCGTTCAGTCAACATGTGTAATTGCCCTTTTATCCTCAAAACGAGCAGTATAAAATACCTCGGGGTAATAATGGACGACACACTGTCTTTCAGAAAACATATTGAAAGTCTAGTTAAAAGAGTGCGCAAATTAATATATGTTTTTAAAAAATTGCGAACATTTGCAGATTCAAAATTAATCAAACAAGTTTATTTGGCCCTATGTCAATCTATAATTGAATACTGCATCACTTCATGGGGTGGTGCACCAAAAACCAATCTACTTCCTCTTGAAAGAGCTCAGAGATCAATTTTAAAGGTAGCAAACTTCCATCCCTTTTTCTTTCCCACAGATCTGCTATATAAATCATGCAACGTGCTGACTGTTCGCCAACTTTTCATTATGCACTTAGTATTAAAACAGCACACCATGCTTACCTACACTGCTGACAATACTAACAAGAGACGGAATGATATAGTATGCACATCTAATACAACCTCAAAACATGTCTTTGTAGAAAGATTTTTTACATTCTTAGGCCCATTTCTGTACAATAGATTAAATAGAAAACTTAGTATTTATAAATTAAATTACTTTAGCTGTAAAAAAATTATACTTGAATATTTACTAGCCATAGATTATGCACAGACAGAAGATCTACTTTTTGTCTGCAAATAGAATTGTTAACATGCTATTTTATTTTGATTTACCTAATTTTAATTTAGTTTATACTTTAACATGCTATTTTATTTTGATTTACCTAATTTTAATTTAGTTTATACTTTAACATGCTATTTTATTTTGATTTACCTAATTTTAATTTAGTTTATACTATTTACTCATTGTTAATTTATTACATTAAGTATTTATGCACTTCCTAGCCTGAAACACAGGTTCAACCTAGTTCAGGCAAATAAGAAACTGTGCTCTATTTTAATTATTAAGTTACTTATTGTAAACATGCCCCTTTTTATAAATAAACGATTTATTTATTTATTTATTTAATTAATCAATCCAAATTCAAATTTAAAAATATCTTTATTTCATATAAACCTACATGGGCACTTATGAAACGTCAGAAGCAAGGTGCACGGTCCCAATTGGCTGTTTCCTATGGAAAAGAGCCGGCAAGAAACTCCACAGTTACTCTTCTAAAAATAATGGGCTTTTACAATATTTCCAAATAATAGTGTTATTAGGCATGGGAGGACAGCGTAGGTCTTTCAACAAGTACCAGGTACTTAACAGAATAATGATGGTCAAAAAATAAAAATAAATATTAAAACCACAAGACACTTACTCAAGACTGATACCGGAATGCACCAACCAAATGCTGACAAAATATTTATGTGCCACTGATCTTGTCATTAGTTGTGGGTACAAAGATACAATAAACTACATACTTGATACCTATCAAACTCAATACTTTAACTTCTTAACCCCATTACAAGTAAATACTGAGATGAACTAAAATTCACAAATAACATTTTTTATATATTTCGGAATCAAACAAAATAGAAAATTTAGTTTCTCTCTGAATCTAAAACTATTACTTAACTCCTTCTAGGGCAGTGAGAATCCAACCATTTTATCGGCAGAAAATCACAAATAAAATGCCCAGTACTAACTCTAGTACTCTATAATGACAATTTGTACACTATCCAATCATTATTATTGTTCAACATACCAAAACAGATAGATGTAAGATTTCATCCTACAGGTACCTTTATCACTTATGGCTACCTGCAAGATTTTTCACAAATCATCACTTACTTACTTACTGAAACAAAATTTTCTATCAACCTAACCTGTCAAATAATACCTAATGATACTAAATGTATCTAAATGTTTGGGATGGAGACCTTACACCTGACAAACCTATGTGAATTGCCAGGCTCTATTGTTAAGCCAATTTTAGAACATGTGCCTTGAAATACCTATGTCAAAACAAAAGTTAAAGCATTAGCGATCCTAGTCGCATTACATAACATCAGGCCTGTATCTCCCAAAGGGTTGGGCAGAGATGTGTGACCTTACTCAAAGGCTATAAAACCAAACATCTAATTAAACATTCAACCATTCCAACTACTAGCCTAAATACTTAATATAAGATTTCAGTGATAATTACATCACTAAAATGAAATTGTCGAAAAAACAAAGGGGGGGTGGGGCGCATTGTCATGTGAGGATAAAGTATTGATGGATTGTGATTAGAACATGAACAAGATCAGGTACCATATAGTCAATGTAGGCAACATGAATTAATTAACTACAAATTATTGTACACTATAACCACTGCTCAGAGGCGTATCTTGGGTGGGGCAAGTAGGGCACGAGCCCTGGGCGCCGATTGAAGGGGGGCGCGCAACATCACCAATTATTAAATTTTAAAATCAAAATACATTATAATAAACTATTTCATACTGTTGTAAGTATTTACTTTGTGATTTCATTTCAAACAATCACATTCGCGATTCCCGCGCATCGCGTAGTTATCATCGCATAGTTGCGATATTAACGGGGAAAAGTTATACGAAGAAATATTGGATGTTCGAATGCTTAATGTCTACAAGAAAAAACGTCAACCTAAAGAAATCTGAAGAACTAGGTACCTACTTGAATTTATTGTGCAGTACGGGGATGAAAGCGTATTTCCAAATCTGCGCATTTCTATTCAAATTCTGCTTACAATTGCAGTAGATATCCATCGCAAGTTGTGAGCGATCTATTAGTAAGTTAAAATTAATACTTTCGTATTTGAGGGCTACAATGGGTCAAGAAAGGTTATGCGACTTAGCTTTGCTTGGTGTAGAGCTAGAAGAGACGGATAAAACTAATTTTGAAAACATCATCGATATGTTTGCGTCGCAGAAGGCCAGGAAGGTGCAGTTGTACATGTAAAGGTTTTACGGAATTATTTTGTTATAAAAAAGAGAATAAATATTTTATGTTTTGTAAGTAAGATTTATGACTGTTTTATTTTGTGTAGGTATCTGTTTTTTTATATTAAGATAATTGACGAAGGGGCGCAACTATGGTGCGTGCCCTAGGCGCCATTTTCTATTGGTACGCCCCTGCCACTGCTCACCAAGTACAAAAAAAAAAAAAAAAAAAAAACTTCATCTCAAAACATTGTGCCATACATAAATTGAGGCAGCCCCAGTAAGTTACAAAAGTACTTGTGTCGGAGCTGTCTCGCTCTTCCCTTAGGTGCTAGCAATTACAATGCAAGTGATGAAGCAAATGTCTACAGGAACTGAGAAATAGTAAAAAATAAAAAATAAAATAAAATGAAAATTAAGTTATTAAACTACATTAAATTGATTAAAATAAAATAAAATTGATAAAATTAATTAAAATAAAAATAATTTTATTTAAGCAGCTCTAGATGTGTAAGAAGTGAATGTGTATGTGTAAGAAGTGCACACTATAGCTAATTATAAAACTCCCTCACATAAACTAGGTATATAACTCATTCATTTTGGATATATTATGAGGTCAGAGAAAAAAGTTTCATATTTTTATGCTTCTAAAATGAACCCACTTTTTTCGATTTGCACTACGCATGACAATTATAAATCTGAAACAGACACCTTCACTCTATGTAAATTATGAAAGAAAAATACCTTATTTCGGACACACAACAGGCAAAATGGTAACAAACAGTAAGAAGAAGAGACCTGTGCGAGGCCACAAAGGGAAATCAGACAAATTAACCAATTAAAATGGTGCTTGCAAAACTTAAAATCGATCAAATTCAAAGCTCATTCTGTGCTTGAAACTCGTAGCAAACGTGTAAGCTAAAGCTGCAAAAACTCCCTACCAGGTCGTTGAATCTAAAAGAAGATGATAATTAGTTAGATAATTACCCATGCATAGACCATGCGGGGGGGATTGACATTGCATTCCTGAAGGTGGCATAATCGTATTGGTGTAGAGGTGTAAGATACATAAGGATTCCTACCGATTCTGATAGATGCTATCTTAGTGACTAATGCCTGGTTACTATAAACAAAAATGAATCCTTTTGCCTACCAATGGTAGCATTTTATATACCAAACAAACAAATAAATAAATAGATAAATAAATTCTAACAAATAGATTCTGTGATAGGTACCTCCGTATGGGAGGGCCTCCTATGTGAAGCTATGGGGTTTTTTGCTCCATAATCGGTAAAGATACAAGGGCCTTAACCCTAACCGATGAGCCAACGTCCATACTACGTTGAAAACACCGGTTTTCGTCCGATCACCGAAGTTTAGCAACATCTGCGTGATCAGTACTTGAGTGACCGCCTGGGAACACTACGTGACGCGGCCTACAAATTATAAGAATCGGCCATAAATACAAAATATAATTATAGAGCTTACGAGCTCCTCGTAAACTCACGCATTCAGTTCCACGCTGCATCTGAAATAAGTGAACGTTTACATTTACGGAGATATCTACGACTGATACCTTTTCTCTGCCATGGAAACCTTTAAAAGTATGTCAATCCAACAAATGTCTTCCTGACCTGAACACAAATACAGAACAAACTTAAGGAAAACCTACAAAGAAGTTGGCTCTAATGTCGACTCTGTGGACTAATAAAACAAATACTGTTTTAAAGTTACCCTAAAGTTTATAACTAAGTATAATAAAAGTGAGAGTGATTTAATTCTTCCTTTCACAGGACATACAACAGCTCAACTTAGAACTGGCATCAATCGAGACAGGCACAATGTGGGGTTCCTCGTAGTTGATTATGCTTTTATGCTGATTAACAATAGCTTATCATTCCTTAATAACCAATGATAATGAAGGAAAATAAAAGTAATACCTATTCAATAAACCAGAATATTCATAATCAGACAATTTATTAACTAACTGAATTATTGCAGACAACTCTAAACATCTACTTTGTTAACAATTATATTTCAGATCGCCGTGAAGTAAAATTGGGAATCAAACGAGCTTACCTGTTAAGCGAAGTCTTGATTCTAATTTTATGAACGGCGATCTGAAATATAATTACCCACCCGCCACTAGCTAACAGCCCCAAAGCTGCAATAATTAATCTACCTAATTCACTTATCCTTTCAGGAAAACCTAGTGAATGTAAGTATGCGGAACTACTCTGTACAGAAAACAGAGCTTGTTCCTTACCTTAAGGATCTCTAAAATAAGTGACAGCGATGTGTTGCCAACGACGGGGATAATTTCTATCTAAAAAAATATTTACAATATTTTATCTCTAAAAATACGCGATGTTAGATGGTGTGAGTAGGAATACTACTACTTTGTTAACAATTATATTTCAGATCGCCGTTCATAAAATTAGAATCAAGACTTCGCTTAACAGGTAAGCTCGTTTGATTCCCAATTATTTTGTTTCGCGTATTTTTTAATCTGTAATATCGTTTAAATGTTAAGATCGGTTCGGCGGGTGGCGTTGTGTGTGTGACCTACGTATTTTACCCTCTGTAAACCTGTTTACGCCAATTTGGAGATTCAGAGGAAGAGAGAAAAAATAATAATAATAATAACATCACCCACATAGTCCTCACATTAATTTTAAAAATATTATACTTCACAAAGTAAATATTCATATCATGGTGCATGATTAAAAAAACAAAATTTTTACAGTAAAAAATTAAAAAAACGTTTTCTGGCACAACTTACGTTTAATGAAACGATTTGAATTTATTAAGGCTGAGATCTTGTACGTGGCTTGGAAGTTTATTATAAAAGCGTATAAGTACATTGATATCTGAACGACCCATCTATTTTCTTGAGCCTTGATGTAGTGTTTGTCCCTAGTATTTTTATGTTATGAATGTCACTGTATTTTTTAAACAATTTTATATATTTGTCATACAACAACAAGCTGATAGTTCGGTGATCGGTGAGGATGGAAGAAACAGTGTCAACTTTCCAGTTAGATAATTTAGCCAGTAGTGAGTCACTGCATGCGGTAATGTCCACAATGCTAGAGTACAGTTTTCCATAGTCAAAGTCAAATCATTTATTTCAAATAGGCACTTTTAAACGTAAAATTTACAAAAAAAAATGAATTGATTCTAGTCGCCCCTTCCAAAAGGTAGTTTTCAAATGGAGAAGAATGGGCAAGAAACTCCACTGTTACTCTTTTAAAATGTTTTACAATATTTTGTATAAGTACATTAGTTATATACAGTACATATGTGAGGACGATGAACCTAGAATAAAATTGCTATACCACAATAGGTAAAAAGAATTAAGAATTAAAAATGAAGCAACAACAGATAAATTAATTATGTGATAGATACATGGTGCTCACATATTTACAAACAGGTGCAGCTGATAGCCACTTTCTGGTTGAGCAGCCTGCGAATACTGTTTATCCCCACCCCAAGCGAGACAACGTCAACTTTGGATTTGATTGTTTATATCAAGTCGTCACTGGTATGGCGGGGGTCAATAGACTCCACTATGAAGCTGTGGCTCGGGGTATTTACGGCATCTGCGTAGGACCTAACGGGCCCCCGGAACTCGGCACGCAGAATATGAGTTCATGGGGTCTTTCTGTCCATTGTCTGTGTCTGTGTGTGATCGGAGCTGATTCTTTTCTCTATCAAGCTCTGCAGGTGTTCCACTGTTGTCCTTATTGGCGCGGCAGTCTCCACCGTGGTATCCTGGAGCTCCCTGATATTTCATCTCAGGTCTTTCATATTTGCCCCCAGAACTTGCGCAGATTCACATGACGGCAGCGCGTTTTGAAGCACAACTAGACCATTTTGCACTCCTACTACTGCCTCTCGCGTTCCCATACACGTCTGCAGGATCTGTCCGCTGTGTTGGATATTGGATGAGGATGGTATAGGAGTGCCCAGCATAGCCTCTTACACCTGCCATCCTGGTTTCGTCCAGAGATATATTGATGATTAGGTAAGGATAGGTTTTTTTTTTTTTTCCTGGTGCGCTGAGGCCCCGCCCGCAAGGTACCTCTAACTGTTGGTGTACCTTTATAAATAAATAAAATAAAATATATAGCACAGATTTATTGTCTTACTTATTTATTTCTATTTATGACATGTTTTGCAATATCTACAAAGTATTCAATGAATATTTCCCTGTGTTTTCTACTATTTATAAGCTCTGGGATTTCTTTTTGCATTTCAGTTTGTTCTCAACCTCGAGTCTTTTTAGGACGTGAACCGGGCAGTCGGTCAAAATACGTTCCACCGTTTCGGGTGTCCCGGATTGGCAAATGCACGACGAGTTCTCTTTGCACCTGAAATGATTCAAGTACTCTGAGAACCCACCGTGCATGTTGGTTGGGTTAGGTTAGGTTAGGTTTTTTTTTTTTTTTCTACATACTGTTATTTATGGAGGCTGCAGTTGATCAGTTGATTTAAAGCAATGGCTTGCAGATTATTATTATCATTATATTTTTTTTTTTCCCTTATTCAAACTATTTACAGGTTACACCTGTCTATGGAAGTATTGACCCATTGGCTTGGCTTCTGCAAAAGCCACGAAATGGGTCCGGCAATTTTCGTCACCAATCAAGTCCTCCAGTATATCCAAGCCGAAGCGACGCCCCAGTCCCTGTTCGCAATCATACCTTTCCCGTGTGTACCTAGGGCAGTCCATTAGAATGAGTTTTATTGTTTCAACGGAGGCATTATCACAAACAGGCTGGGGTCCCTAACAGCTTGAATCTATAGAGGTATTCACGGACTCCTCCGTGTCCTGTTAACAGGTGTACCTAACTTCTTCTTCTGTGTCTTATGTGCGGCAAACTTCATTTTATATCTCTCCCCCCACTCCGCAATTGTTGTAAGGGCCTCGTTGACTATGATCTCCAGTTCTGTCGCCGTGTCCGCTTGCGCCAGGACTACCAGATCGTCAGCATACGCCTGGATATGGGCTCTGAGTTTATCGGCTTCGACCATGAGAGGGTCCAGTTGGATGTTCCAAAAGATGGGCCCACAGATAGATCCTTGGATGCAGCCTTTAGTGGTGGGTTTGGAGACGATGTGTATTAGGTACTCCAGTGTGATGCTCCGATCCGACAGATAGCTGTTCAAGAGACTCAGGGTTTGCTCATCTATGTCCTTGATAAGCAGCTGCTGCAGTATGGCTGGCCACCAAGCATTGTCGAAAGCGCCTTCAATGTCTAACGACACCACTGCCACAATTTTCTTGGCCCGAATACCTCGTCGGATGTAGCGCACGGTGTCGTATAATGCATCTTCCGTCCCGCATTGCGGTCGTAAGCCATACTGCCGCCTGTTCAGGAGATTTCCGTTTTCCAGCGTCCAGGTCTATTGGCAACCAACTTCTCCAGCACCTTACCCATATAACTGGGAGTAATCCAATAGGACGGTAGGACTTGGCCATGGTGTGGTTCGGTTTACCGGGCTTCGGGATCACTCTGATCCTGGCTTCTTTCCAGGCGATAGGGAAATAACCAATTTCCAGGCATTTGTTAAACAGAGCCAGCTGGAAGTTTAAGTTGGCTTTGTAAGCCTCGTAACAAATGTCTGCCGTAAAGCCGTCAGCACCCGGTGCTTTTTTGGGGTGGGTTCTAGCGTAGACATCCCGAAGTTCTGTGTGAGTGAACGGTGGTGTTTTTTGCGTTAGGAGGCTCAATTTGCGGTCGAGGTGCTTCATCGTATGCTTCACGTTTTCCCTGATGGATTTCTGGACAACTGTGGCAGGATCGTCGACAGGAAAGAAGGTTTCGGCGACATATTCAGCCGACGCCTCAGCCGACAGTATTTGGTTGGTCTGTGGGTTCCTCAAGAGAATGTCCGGACACGGTTGCTTCGGATCGTACCTGCACCGAATCGGTCGGGAGGAGACGCCGTCGTGCCACGACTGTGGCGCGGTGGAGGACACGGCGCAGCACACCCTCGAGGTGTGCCCGTCGTGGTCCGAGACGCGCCGCAGTCTCATCGCGGTGATCGTAGCGGATCTCTCACTCCCCGGCTTGGTTAACGCCATGCTGGGAGATGAGAGGTCCTGGGCGGCAGTCGCCTCCTTCTGCGAACACGTCATGTCCCAGAAGGAGTCGGTGGAGCGCGCGCGTGAGGACGTTCCTCACGCGACGCCGCTCCGAAGGCGGAGGAGGGGTAGAAGAAGACGTCAGTTTGATAGTCATCTCCGACTCCTCACTGGTGAAGGCCAGCAGGCAACGGATGCGGGGCCCTTGCCTGTATTGCACAGGCCCCCACCAGTGTCGGACGGGAATGGCCAGGTGTTCCCGGTCGCCCAAACTGGGGGGCATGCGGGGCCCACCAGCTAGGCGGGGCCCGCCAGCCAGGCGGGCATGCGCCGGGAGGGTTGTGGATGTAAAGGCCGAGCCGGTTTCCCATGGCCCTCCCATCACGGCGATGTGGGAACACCGCTGAGTTTTAGTGGGTATACGTCATTCCGACAGGAGTCCCACATACCCCGTCTCGTCCCCCACGAGCGGCAATGCATAAAGCATTTCTCAGCGTCAAAAAAAAAAAAAAGGTTAGGTTAGGCTCCGGGGGGGGCAACGAATGTCTTCCACTTGCCCATGGCAACCAAAGCCGAGGAGGCTCGTCACGTTCTCAGTCATTCGAGGACCTGACAAATTTTAGTTTTAGAAAGCCCGACCAGGAGTCGGTTGGGTGTCACGCGGACGATTCCTCCAAATCTGGAGGCAAAGGTCCGCGCGACTATGAGTCGGACCGCGCAGGGTCGGCGGTTCGGTCCTCGAGTGAGGAGAGTTTACCGGCCGCTAAGGTGCCCACAACGAGGCGAGGAAGAGGGCGCGTTACATCTCTCGGAGAATCCGCTTCGATTTCGTCGCGCGACTCGCGGGGTCGCTTTAAGCGCCCTGGTACGCCAGGAGTCAGCCGGGTGAGTGACTCTGGCGACGGGGCTATGACATTAGTCAGCACTAAGGTGGAGCAAAATGCTGCAAAGCGAGAGGGCCGTAAGGCGGTAGCAACGGAGGAAGTCGCCAAAATGGCAAAAAAGGCAAGAGAAAGGCGGTTACTGACAGCCGCTGCCACAGAGGGTATGACGGCGGCGGCTCTTAACCGCCAAGTCATGGACGGCGTTGACGTGGTTTTAAAGGTAGCCACTAAGTCGGGCAACCTGAAGGGCACCTTCACGCGCGCCCTAAAGGAGGCGGCGGACGGCATCAAGGAGGCCGTTGAGGTCCTCCTTAGTCGTTCGAGCACGGAGGAGACGGCGAAGCTATGGGAGGAGAACCGCCGTCTCCAATCCGAGTTGGAGGACCTCAAGAGGCAGTTTGCCGCCCAGAGGGCAGCTCCCACGGCCACCGGATCGCCGGTCCCGCCGTCGCCTCCATCGTCGACCCCATCATTGGCCCCTGCACTTGTCGATGAGGAGGTCGAAAAGATCGTTCGCATCTGCATGATGCAGTGCGGGCAAATGGTGGGGGCTCGGCTGGAGGCTATAGGAGGCTGGAGGCGAGGCTCCTCCCAGCCGAAACCTTACGCCCACCGCTCGCTGCGGACAAAAAGAGATTGGCTGGCCCCGCCAAACCGGGGTCAACGGTCGTGGCAGCTGAGCCGAGCGGGCCCGGGAGGGGGGCCAGTAAGCCTGCACAGGCCAAGTCTGCGCCCACTTCCCGGACGGGCGCTCTCCCGGCGACCGCGTCTGTCCCCACTTCCCGGACGGCCGGTCCCGCGGCGACCGCTCCCGGGCCCTCCACGGAGGCTTGGACAACGGTCGTCAAGAAGAGCCGCAAGAAGAGGAAGAAGGCAGCGCCGCCTCCACCCGCTGAGGTACTGGCACCTTCTACGTGCCCTCCGAAGACTCAGAGGCCGCCTAGGGTGAGAGCTCCACGCTCTGCGGCTGTAGTCATAACACTACAGCCCGGAGCCGTTGAAAGGGGCGTCTCATATAAGGCGGTCCTATTGGAGGCCAAAACCAAAGTCGCGTTCCCCGACCTTGGCATACCGTCCGGCTTCAGATTGAGGCCGGCGCGGCTGCTGGAGGTGCCGGGTGCCTCTAGCGGCGAGAAGGCGGACATCCTGGCCGCCAAGTTGAGGGCGGTACTCAACCCCGAGGATGTTCGAGTGTCCAGGCCTATGAAGACCGCTGAGCTACGCGTCGACGGCCTGGATGACTCGACAACCCCGGCTGAGGTTGTGGAAGCCGTCGCCAAAGCGACTCTTGGTCGGGTGGGTTGCGGCAAGGGTCAAACTGCTGCGGGGTGCATGTTGAAGAGCCTCCACGTGGCGCACCCTGGGCAACGTCAGCTCCAATTGCCCACCTGCTTTTGGTGGACAATTGGGGCTGGCGGCAAATCTTCAACAAACTGGGAAGGGCCGCGGTTCAGAGGACCAGGTCAGAGCACCACGCTCCGCGGCTGTAGTGCTCACGCTGCAGCCCGGAGCCGTCGAAAGGGGCGTTACCTACGCGGCGGTCCTGGCAGAGGCGAATGCCAAAGTCGCGTTTCCCGACCTCGGCACACCGTCCGGCTTCAAACTGAGGCCGGCGATTACGGGAGCGCGGCTGCTCGAGGTGTCGGGTGCCTCTAGCGGCGAAAAGGCGGACATCCTGGCCGCCAAGCTGAGAGAGGTCCTCAATCCGGATGACGTCCGGGTGTCCAGGCCGATGAATACCGCTGAGCTGCGCGTCGATGGTCTGGACGACTCGACGACCCCGGCTGAGGTCATGGCGGCCGTCGCCCGAGTAGGTGGATGTCCGCCCGAAGACGTGCGGACGGGCGACATTCGCGCCGACGCTTCCGGGCTCGGCACGATTTGGGTGCGGTGCCCGGTGGCGGCGGCGAACAAAGTCGCTGACGATGGGCGTTTGTTGGTGGGGTGGGTTGCAGCGAGAGCTAAGCTGCTGCAGCACAGGGCCATGCGGTGCTACCGGTGCCTGGACATCGGGCATGTCCGAGCACGGTGCACCGCCGAAATAGACCGCAGCGACCAGTGTTATCGCTGCGGTCAGCCCGGCCACAAGGCGGCTCAGTGCTCGGCGGCGCCAAACTGTAGCCTCTGTACAGCTGCAGGGAGGCCCGCCGGACACAGGGCGGGTGGAAAGGCCTGTGGCGTGCCCGCCAACAACAAAAAGAAGAGAAGGGATGCCAAGGCTGCGGGGGCTCTTTACCCCCCCCTCAGCCTGGCTGCCCTTCAGCCGACTCCCGGCCTAGGAATGGTGCGGAGGGAATGGAATGCGCATAATGTCTATACACCATTACCATTTCCTCCAAGGCAATATCAACCACTGTGCCAGAGCTCAGGATCTCTTGATCCAGAGCATGGCAGAGTGGTCGATTCACGTGGCTGTGGTCGCCGAGCCGTACTTTGTCCCCCCCCGGGATAGCTGGGTGGGAGACCTTGACGGTTTGGTGGCCATCATTGGCGGGGCTCTCGTCAACCCGTCCCGAGGTCACGGCTGGGTAGCCGCCCTCGCGGACGGCATTGGCGTTGTTGGAGCGTATTTTTCGCCCAACAAGAGTCTCGCCGACTTCGAGAGGTTCCTTGTCGAGTTGGGTGCCGTCGTGGGCCAACTCCATCCTCGCCCCGTGCTGTTGCTGGGCGATCTCAACGCCAAATCTGCGGCGTGGGGATCCCCAGTGACCGATGCTAGGGGTGAGGCATTGGAGGAGTGGGCGGTCACGACTGGCCTGGTCGTCCTGAACCGGGGCTCGGTCCACACGTGCGTGCGGCAGCGGGGCGGATCGATTGTTGACGTCTCGTTCGCTAGCCCTGCTGTCGCGAGCCGTGTTCGTGACTGGCGAGTCGCCGTGGAGGTGGAGACGTTGTCGGATCATAGATACATCCGTTTCGACGTCTCCGCCCAAACCGCATCGACAGGGAACTTCTCGAGGAGGCCGCTATTGTCCAGGCCTGGAGCCGGGAGTCGGCAACGAACGGACCCGTCGACGTCGACGTCGAACAGGAGGCGCTGTGGTTCCGCGGGGCAATGACGCAAATCTGCGACGCGTCCATGCCCCGGGTCCACGCACAGTCCGCAAGGCGCCAGGTGTACTGGTGGTCCGCCGAAATCGCGCACTTACGAGTCGCGTGCGTGGCGGTGAGACGCCAGTACACCCGTTATCGAAGACGACGTCGTCGGGTCCCTGACGAAGAAGCCGCGCTGTATGAGGTGTACCGCGCGGCTAAGGGGACTCTGTGGCTGGCCATCGGCGAGGCGAAGACGCGAGCCAGGGAAGGGATGTTGGAGACTCTAGACGGGGATCCGTGGGGGCGCCCTTATCGAGCGGTTCGAGGGAAACTAAGAGCCGCAGCGCCCCCACTTACGGAGAGTCTCCAACCCGAGCTGCTGGATGAGGTAGTCGCAACCCTCTTCCCGGCAAGAGCGGAGCACACTCCGCCGCCGATGGCTTTGCCCACAGCCGCAGAGTCTACGGAGGAAAACGCCATCAGCGTCCCAGAGGTGACACAGGCAGAGATGGGGGCGGCCGTGATGCGGCTCCGGGCCAAGAATGTGGCTCCGGGGCCAGACGGAGTTCACGGCCTAGCATTAGCCCTCGCTCTGAAGGAGCTAGAGCCCCAGCTAAGAGGACTCTTCACAGCGTGCCTGGAGCGGGGCCAGTTTCCCACTTTGTGGAAAAGTGGTCGTCTG
Source organism: Xanthia icteritia (assembly GCA_949128155.2). Lineage (NCBI taxonomy): Eukaryota > Metazoa > Arthropoda > Insecta > Lepidoptera > Noctuidae > Xanthia > Xanthia icteritia. Next base: position 23,727,639 of record OX421936.2, read on the forward strand.
GTCCTGCTCAGGAAGGCGGAGCGCCCTGCAGACTTGCCGTCCGCGTACCGGCCCATAGTGCTGCTAGACGAGGTGGGTAAGCTGTTCGAGCGTATACTCGCAGCCCACCTCGTCGGCCACTTGTGCGGAGAGGGGCCGGACCTGGACGAGAGCCAGTTCGGCTTTCGGCATGGGCGCTCCACCATACACGCAATAGCGCGTGTGAGAGTCCTGGCGGAGGAAACGGTGTCCTGGGGTGGGGTGGTGGTGGCGGTGTCCTTGGACATCTCCAACGCCTTCAACACCCTGCCCTGGAGTTGTATTCGGGAGGCACTGCGGTACCATCGGGTGCCTCCCTACCTCCGCCGCATCGTTGGGGCTTATTTGGCGGGGAGGTGTGTCACCTACGTGGGACGTGATGGCGGAAACCAGCGCCTCATGTCGTGCGGTGTTCCACAGGGATCGGTTCTGGGGCCGCTCCTGTGGAACATCGGGTACGACTGGGTGCTGACGGCTGCGGTCTCACAGACGGTGAGCCGCATACGGCGCCTCGGCCTGGAGGTGGCCCTCAACAAGTCGGAGGCCATGGTGTTTCATGGTTCCCGGCGGGCGCCACCGCCCGGATCACACATCGTGGTCGGGGGGGTCCGAATCGCTGTCGAGCCCACCATGAAGTATCTGGGACTGGTGCTCGACAGCCGATGGGATTTCGGCCCCCACTTCCGGCGGTTGGCGCCCAAGTTGTTGGGCGCGGCTGGGGCGCTGTCAACGCTGCTTCCCAATCTGGGGGGCCCGAGCGCCGCTTGTAGGCGGCTCTACGTGGGGATCGTGCGATCGATGGCCCTTTACGGGGCCCCGATCTGGGCGGCTGACCTGACGGCCGGTAGCATCTCTGTGCTGCGAAAGCCGCAGAGAGCTATGGCCGTCAGAGTCATCAGGGGGTACCGCACGATCTCCCACGAGGCGGCTTGTGCACTGGCCGGATCCCCGCCCTGGGACCTGGAGGCGAAGGTACTCGCGTCACTGTATCGGTGGCGCGAGGAAGCGCGGGCGCGGGGCGAGCGACCGATGCAGCGCCATTTGGAGCAGCGTCGGTCGCAGCTTCGCGAGGTCCTGGTGGCGGAATGGCGGGACAGGCTTTCACGCCCTACCGCCGGCCTCGTCACCATCGAGGCGGTCCGGCCAGTGCTCGACCTCTGGCTCGGGAGGAGGCACGGCTCCCTGTCATTTCGGGTGACACAGGTGCTCTCGGGGCATGGTTGCTTCGGGAAGTACCTGTGTCGCATAAACAGGGAGCCGGACGCCCGGTGTCACCACTGCGTCGACTGCCGGGAGGACACGGCGCGGCATACGCTGGCAGAGTGTGCCGCTTGGGAGGAGCCGCGCCGTGCCCTCATCAGTGAAGTAGGCAGTGACCTGTCGCTGCCGGCCGTAGTGAGTGCGATGGTCGGCAGCGAAGAAACCTGGGACGCGGTGGTCTTCTTCTGCGAAACTGTCATCTCGCAGAAGGAGGCTGCGGAGAGGGAGAGGGAGATCACGACTCTACTCCCGATCCGCAGCAGGCGCACCGGGCGTCGGCGGAGGGTGGACAACGCCCTCTTCCAGCCCCCCTAAATGGGTCCAGGGGTGACGGACATGGGGACGTCCGTCGCCCCCCATTCAACAGGACCCGAGGCGGCGGCGCGTAGTGTTCCACGCGCGCCCCTCTTGGACGTCGCGGAGGGAGTCAAACACCTCACTCCCTCCGCTGACCTGAGGAGAGGCCCGCAGAGGCGGGCCGGCACCAGTCGGGGATTGCGGAAGTCGCTTTTGTTCCCGCGATCCCCGGCGTAGGTGTGGGTTGGGAACACCGGGGTGGTTTTTAGTCAGTAAGAGTCTGACAGACCCCTCTGCCCCCCCCAGGGCGGAGGACATCCATGAGGATTTTCCACCCCGGAACAAAAAAAAAAAAAAAAGGTTAGGTTAGGTTAGGTTAGGTTAGGTTAGGTTAGGTTAGTCCGTCGCCCCCCATACATCTGGACCCGAGGTGGCGGCGCGTAGTGTTCCACGCGCGCCCCTCTTAGACGTCGCGGGGGGAGTCAAACACCTCACTCCCCCCGCTCGACGAGACGGAGCCCGCAGAGGCGGGCTGGCACCAGTCGGGGTCGCGGAAGATTTGAACGTTCCCGCGACCCCGGCGTAGGTGTGAGATGGAACACCGGGGTGGTTTTTAGTCAGTAAGAGTCTGACAGACCCCTTCGCCCGCCCCAGGGCGGAGGACATCCATGAGGATTTTCCACCCCGAACAAAAAAAAAAAAAAAAAAAGGTTAGGTTAGGTTAGGTACCCGAGGTGGCGGCGCGTAGTGTTCCACGCGCGCCCCTCTTAGACGTCGCGGGGGGAGTCAAACACCTCACTCCCCCCGCTCGACGAGACGGAGCCCGCAGAGGCGGGCTGGCACCAGTCGGGGTCGCGGAAGATTTGAACGTTCCCGCGACCCCAGCGTAGGTGTGAGACGGAACACCGGGGTGGTTTTTAGTCAGTAAGAGTCTGACAGACCCCTCCGCCCACCCCAGGGCGGAGGACATCCATGAGGATTTTCCACCCCGAACAAAAAAAAAAAAAAAAAAAAAAAAAAAAAGGTTAGGTTAGGTTAGGTTAGGTTCCCCACCGAAGGTGTCTCCACGTTGTTGTCGTGGTGGGGCTTGTGCGTCTCAATGATCTTGGGACTCTGCCGGTAGAGTTACTCATGCCGGAAAGGTCCAAGTGAGAGACCAGACTAAGAGAGACACCGGGATGGGGTCGCTCCTGATCGGTCGACGATAGTCGATCGACATTGGACGCGACCATGCCGCTGCGGTGTAGGCACACCAAAGCGGCGCGTGTTCTCTCCTTGGGAGAGAACTTTCGGCGGGTTCGCTGAGTCGGGTGGCCGGACAGCGGACGGAGGCATGTTTAATGCCGCCGCCGGGGGCTTGGCTTCATTGCCTGGCCCAGAGGAAGGCTACCTCTAAGATAAAAAAACCACCCAATCCTAAGCTTTGAAGCGCGGTGAGAGGATGAATGGCTGGAGGGAGTCCAGTCGTTAGCGCTTCCCCTGTAGAGCACCTGCCGCACTCTACAGTATGTAGGCTTACCGGGTATCTAGGCTCTGCCCGGTGGACATTTGTGACCTATATCTACTCGTGGGATTTATATGGAAGACCAAAACAAAAAATCAAAAGAAGTGCCGATCGTGCTGATCGAGCAGATGGGTGTGGGTGCGGTGTCAGATTCTGACACCACATCCGAAAGGATGAGTGTGGTGAGTGTGGCGAGCGCAAGCTCAAAGCATTCACGAACGGAAGAGGCTGAGCGTCATTCCAAATTTTGGAAACGCGGAAAACGCTCGCGTAAAGGAAAGGAAAAGCTGGCAGGGCTGGCAGGCCTCTCTTCTAGTGAGGAGAACCTACCGGCCGCCAAAATACCGACAAGTAGAAGAGGGCGAGGTCGCGCAATTGCTGGAGCGAAAGCTCCTTCCACGTCGCGCGACCCTCAAGGGCGCTTCCTCAAGCGCCCCGACACGCCGGCACCCAGCGGAGGTAGTGGGGACTCGGGGACCAAACAAGTGGAGGGTGCTTCTACCCAAAACCCCGTTTCCTTGGTCGCCACAAAGGGGGAAATGAACTCCGCTAAGAGAGAGGAGAGACGGGCAGTGGCCCTGGATGAAGTGGCTGTAATGGCCAGTCAGGCTAGAGACCGGCGGTCTGCTCGCATAGCCGCTGCCGAAGATCTCTCAGCGGTGGCCCTCAGTCGCCAGGTGATGGACGGTGTGGAGGTCGTCCTGAAGGTTGCCACCAAATCGGGCAACCTGAAGGGCACATTCACGCGCGCTTTAAAGGAGGCGGCGGATGGCATTAAGGAGGCGGTTGGGGTCCTCCTTAATCGCACGAGCTCGGATGAGACGGCTAAGTTGTGGGAGGAGAACAGCCGTCTCCGATCCGAACTAGAGGACCTCAAGCGGGAGTTCGCCGCCCAGAGGACAGAATTGAGAGGGCAAGAGCGTGCAGCTCCCGCCGCTGCCGGCTCCTCTATGGCCGTCGCCCCGTCATCGTCGTCGTCTGCCCCCATACTTGCGGATGTGGATCTAGAGAAGATCGCACGTATCTGCATGCTGCAGTGTGGGGGCATGGTGAATGCCCGTCTGCAGGCCCTGGAGTCGAGACTCCTCCCGGCCCAGACCCTCCGACCACCGCTTGCAGCGGACAAGCGGAGGACGGAGGAGGTCGCTAAGCCGGGGCCTGCAATCACAGCGGCCAAACCGGCGATGTCTGGGAAGGGGGCCAAAAAGCCCGCACAGGGGCCAGGGAAGCCCTCGGAGGGAGCGCCCGCACCCCCTTCCCACACAGGTGCACCCTCGGCGAACGCGCCCGTGCCCACGGAGGAGTCCTGGGCGACAGTGGTCAAGCGCAGCCGGAAGAAGAAGGGAAAGGCGGCAACGCCACCCGCTCCGCCCGCTGCCGCAGCCACCAAGACGAAGAGGCCGCGCAGAGCACGTGCCCCACGCTCCGCGGCTGTAGTGATCACGCTGCAGCCCGGAGCCGTAGAGAGGGGTCTGCTGTACAAGACGGTCCTCGAGGAGGCAAAAGCCAAGGTCGCATTCCCTGACCTTGGCACACCGACCGGCTTCAAATTGAGGCCGACGGTAACGGGGGCGCGGCTGTTCGAGCTATCGGGTGCCTCGAGCAGCGAAAAGGCGGACATCCTGGCTGCCAAGCTGAGGGAGGTCCTCAACCCGGAGGACGTCCGGGTGTCCAGTAGGGTGGAACGAAAAATTTTTTTTTCGAATTTTTATTTGGAATAGTTGTATTAAGTTGCCAATTGCCATCAATTACCTCCATTAAAAATATAAATATTATCAGACAACGGTAAAAGCCCCCGCCATGACTTCGAACATTTACAAAATCGACAATTTAGGCGCTATTTGCGCGACCTACAAAATAGTACAGAATTTATTAAAATAGGTTTTTATCATTCAAAAACATATTCAAATATAGTTAACTAGCTGTTTAAATCAAATATTTTATTATTCTAATATACTATGGCGCTGTGACAGAGGAGCAAAGTACGGGACGAAGCGGGGGGCGGCACGCGCCGATCTTCTAATTGCAGTGTTTTGTGACAAGACAGCTAAAACTGTTTTAAAAGGATCGAAGAGGTTTAGAATGATTGTACAAGAGGATGAGGAACATATTTCGATTATAAAAGAACCAGGTTCTGTTTATGTTGGGTATGTGGTTCCAACATCGGGCAGTGCAAGAAATATTGAAAGAGCTATCCACAGCTTTTTGACGACTGAAAAGATATCACCAGCGAGTTTAATGGCTGGTGGCTGTGATGGAACAAACACAAATACAGGAAAAGTGGGAGGCGTGATTCGTCTTTTGGAAAATAGGCTATCTCGACCATTGCAATGGATAATTTGCCTCTTACACGCCAATGAGTTGCCATTGAGGCATTTGTTTACTTATCTGGATGGCCCAACTGCAGGACCTAAATCATTTGCAGGTCTAGTTGGTAAAGCATTAGAGACATGCGAGACACTGCCGTTGGCTCACTTTGAGAAGATAGAAGGTGAACTACCTCCACAAATATCAACAGATCTGAGTACAGACCAGAAATATTTACAAGAAATTACTACTGCTGTCATAAATGGATCGTGTCCTCCTGATTTGTTCCACAGAAGCCCAGGTAAGCTATCCCATGCCCGCTGGTTGACAAGAGCTAATCGCATACTGCGTTTGTATATTTCTACGGAAAATCCACAACCAAATCTTGTGACTTTAGCAACGTTTGTCGTAAAATCATACGCTCCTGTCTGGTTTGCCATCAAAACACATTCATCCTGCAAAGATGGTTCAAAACATTTATGGAAGCTCGCTAACAGCACTAGATATTTATCCGACGAGTTGTTAGCGATAGTGGACCCTGTTTTAATTCGAAACAGTTACTTTGCTCATCCAGAAAACTTGTTGTTGAGTATGATAACAGATTCACGTAAGCACATTAGAGAACTCGCTGCAAGATGCATTTTAAAGGCTCGTCAAGTGAATAAAAATTCAGTTTCGCGCGTGTTTGAGGTACCAAAAGTAAACTTAAATGCACTTTCTTACATAGACTTGATTGACTGGCAACAAAATATATACGAACCCCCAATACTGATAAATATTTCCGATGAGCAGTTACAAGATCTGATTGAAAATGGAGAAGATGCAGTTTTGGAGTTTATGAGACTGCCTTGCCACACCCAGGCTGTGGAAAGATCAGTAAAAGTTGTGACAGAAGCAGCTCTAAGTGTATGCGACAAGGCAAGAAGAGAGGGATTCATAAAATCTAAATTAGCGTCTCGAAAGCTCATGCCAAAGCTTGAGACGAAAAAGGATTTTTGCTATAAAAACTGACGTTATTCATACCGACATTACTTTCTAAACCTGTGTTACCTTTTAAAATAAATAATTCTATATATTAAAATATACTTTTATTTTAACATTTACATGCATAACATATTATATTTACTTAATATTTTGATTATAGGGTGTACTATACAAAACGTCTATAAAAACTAAAAAAATCAAATTTCAAGTCTATGGCGGGAGCTCAAGCTGTTGAGCTAGAACTTCCAAATTAAGGTATGTTATTAACAATTATATAAAGCAATTTTTACCTGGTATTCCGACTCGAAATTTGAAAAAAAAAATTTTTTCATACAAAAGTGTTCCACCCTAGTGTCCAGGCCCGTAAAGAGCGCTGAACTGCGCGTCGATGGCCTGGACGACTCGACGACACCGGCTGAGGTCGTGGCGGCCATCGCCCGAGACGGAGGGTGTCCGCCTGACGCCGTGCACACAGGCGACATCCGCGACATCCGATTTGGGTGCGGTGCCCGGTGGCAGCGGCGAACAAGGTCGCTGACCAGGGTCGATTGCTGGTGGGGTGGGTTGCAGCAAGAGCAAGATTGCTGCAGCCCAGGGCCATGCGGTGCTACCGTTGCCTGGACATTGGGCATGTCAGGGCACGGTGCACCTGCGAAACAGACCGCAGCGATCAGTGTTTCCGCTGTGGTCGGCCCGGCCACAAGGCGGCCGAGTGCTCCGAGGCACCGAACTGCAGCCTGTGTACAGCTGCAGGGAGGCCCGCGGGGCACAGAGCCGGCGGAAAGGCCTGTGGCGCCCCAAAGGGCAACAATAAAAAAAAGAGAGGGGCAACCAAGGCTGCCGGGGGCTCTTTACACCCCCCTCAGCCTGGCTGCCCTCCGGCCGACTCCCGGCCTAGGAATGGTGCGGAGGGGATGGACTGTGCCTAATGGCGCTGTTCCATGTCCTCCAGGGCAACATCAACCACTCTGCCAGAGCTCAGGATCTCTTGCTGCAGAGTATGGCAGAGTGGTCGATTCACGTGGCTGTGGTCGCCGAGCCGTATTTTGTCCCCGCCAGGGATAACTGGTTGGGTGACTTGGACGGTTTGGTGGCCATCATCGGCGGGGCTCTTGTCAACCCGTCCCGAGGTCATGGCTGGGTAGCCGCCCTCGCGGACGGCATTGGTATTGTTGGGGCATATTTCTCGCCCAACAAGAGTCTCGCCGACTTCGAGAGCTTCCTTGTCGAGTTGGGTGCCGTCGTTGGCCGGTTCCATCCTCGCCCGGTGCTGTTGCTCGGGGATCTTAACGCCAAGTCTGCGGCGTGGGGATCTCCGATCACCGATGCTAAGGGCGAGGCGCTGGAGGAGTGGGCGGTCACGACCGGCTTGGCCGTCCTCAACCGGGGTTCGGAGTACACGTGCGTGCGGCAGCGGGGCGGGTCTATTGTGGACGTCTCGTTCGCTAGCCCCGCTGTCGCGAGCCGTGTCCACGACTGGCGTGTCGCCGTGGAGGTGGAGACGTTGTCGGATCACCGATACATTCGTTTCGATGTCTCCGCCCAGACCGCGGGCGGCCGCAGTCCGTCGGCCCCGCGGACGGACGGTCCGCGCTGGGCGCGAAAGCGCATTGACAGGGAATTGCTCGAGGAGGCCGCTTTTGTCCAGGCCTGGTTCCGGGAGTCGGCAACTGCCGGACCCGTCGACGTCGATGAGGAGGCGCAGTGGTTCCACGGGGCGATGACGCAAATTTGCGACGCTTCCATGCCCCGGGTTCACACGCAATTTACAAGGCGCCAGGTGTACTGGTGGTCTGCCGAAATCGCGCAGATGCGCGTCACGTGTATAGACGCCAGACGCCAGTACACAGACCTGACAGACCCCTCTGCCCCCCCCAGGGCGGAGGACATCCATGAGGATTTTCCACCCCGGAACAAAAAAAAAAAAAAAAAAGAGGTTAGGTTAGGTTAGGTTAGGTTAGGTTTTTTTTTTTTTTTTTTTTTTTTTTTTTTGTTTTAGCAGGAGTGGGAAATCCTCATGGACGCCCAGACTACCTCACTGGTGAGCCAGTCTGGGCAGTGCCGGACTCTTACCGGCTAAAACCCACTCCTGCCTTTGCTCAGTGTCCCTCTGACATGATCAGAGACCTTGTTTTTCATTGTTTTCTGATTGCAGTCATTTTTGGTATTATTTAGTTTATGGCAGTCCTGTTGTTAGGAAGTGGAGGGTTCCTGAAAGTAATCGCCAGCGCCTAAGTATTTCCGTGTCTTATACTTATTTAAATACCGTGTATAATATATCTAACATCTTACATATCTAAAAAACTTACTAACTTATTTCTCTACACTATTTTTATTTTATGTTTTTAGTTGTTTTTTTGAGTCTACGTTAACGTACTATTATATTTTATTAGTCTATATCTAAATCTATATACTTTATTTATGCTATGGCTATCCTAATATATATACAATATATCATATAGACATATTTTCTTATTCTATACCTATGTTTATTTCCTATCCTATAATTTTTGAATACTAATTTAATAACAAGTTGTCCATGTTCACTTTTTATTAATTCTGGCAGACTCAGAGCTGCTGTTTGTGACACAGTTTTTAATTTGTCTTGTTTCTCTCTAAGGCATTTCCGGCTCTTAACCTGTGCTTCTTTCTGTTTCAGGTACTGCTCGACTACCCGTGCACTCCCTGTTGGTGCAGCGCTTCTGATGCGGCTTCTCAAAGTGGCGTCCTGCTTCTTCATAACGTCAAACACGTTTGACCACAACGATAAGGTAAGTTTTTCTTGAATTATACATGAATTTAATTTGGTGTCTGCTTTTAATTGGGCCAATTTCTCACGAAATTGACTCCAATTAGCTTGTTTTTTATAATTATTACTTTTGTTTCTACAAATTTTTGAATTTTGGAGATTCTGAACATTAATTTTGAACACTATATCGTTGTGGTTCTTACTTACGGGATACGCTGGATGGACCTCAGCAATACGCCACCGACAGGCGAGCCAACGCGTCCCATTTAAGGCGTATTGGGCACTCGTTGTCGAAGGCATTGTGGTCACTCTTGTCCCCTTTGGCCGAAACGCAGTTATGACATTTGGGTGCCTCCGCTGCCAGCCGTGACGGGCAGTCAGCTCGCAAGTGAGGGTCGCCACAGTGAGTGCAGAGGTCGGCGGGCTGCGTGCACAGTTTACGGCTATGGCCGTAGCGCAGACAGCGAGTGCATTGCACCAATGGTGACTGATCATGCACTCGTACTCGCTGTAGGTCGATGTGCACGCGACCCACCATGGTCAGCCTCTGCCATACCGTAGGGGACACCTGCAGGATGACGTGGCACATGTGGGGGTTCCTTGTCCTTCGACGGTACTTCACCCCCAACCTCGTGTCCTCCGCAGGAATGTCCCCGATGAGGTGGGTGTTTTGCCGTTGCAGAGCCTGGGTGATTTCCGCATCTGTGTGGCAGGAGAGGACGTCCTTAAGGATAATAAGCGGATCTTTGTTCTTGACCTCTTCTACCACTAGATTACCCGCTTTTCTGATCCTTTCGGTCACCTTGGTCATTTCTTCCCGGGTCTTGAATCCAACGACAACCTTTTGGTCCCTCGCCTTGCGCAGCCGTTCCACCCTAGTGCCCTCGTTTCTGGCATCGACCGCCGTTCTGAGCTTCTCAATAACCTCTTCACCGGTGTCCTGGTCATTGACAGATGATACGACCACCGAGTGAAGAGGCCCTTGGACGTGCTGCTTTGTGCCGGCGGCTATCTCCGCGAAAGTTGGACCCTGGGCTGCAACGTAGCGAGGGGCCTGCTGGAGATGCACCGACAGAGCCCGGGTATGCTCTTGGCACTCCTCCATTGCCTGTTTGTGCTCTTTGAGACCTGCCACAACGCTCTTCATTAGCTCCGTCGGCTCCTCCGTGGTCAGTCTCAATGGCGCGACTGTCGATGTGGCTGCTGGTATGACCGCAGGTGTGGGTGCGACAGGAGATTTGTGCCGCTCCGACTCTTTAACGAGCTCATAGAGCCGATTTATGGCGTCGAGTACCGCCGTCTTTATCTCGGTCTTCAGGTTGCGAGAGTTGCCCAAATGAAGCTTAGCTTTACTTAGGCAAGCTCTCGCCTCCGCTGTGAGACTGGGGTACCCGGACTCAGTCCTCTTTGTCGGTTTTGCGGTGTCTATATTTCCTCGGCGCGTCTCCAGAGTGCTGGTGGCAGGTGGTGTGGCGTCACGCTTTGGGTTGGCCGGGGACTTAGCCTGGGGCTCAGCTTTCCCGGCCTCCCATTCCCCGATGCTACGCCTCACGCAGGGAAGCGAGGGTCCAGCCTTCTCCGTCGAACGCGGCGAGCTCCCAGAAACCGTCGAACTTACGTCTTTGGCCGGTGTACGAAGCATGGTGGTGGCTTTGGTAAATGTTGAGTTCATAAATAAAAGGCCAGTCAGAGGACACTGGTGTTGCTGCTGTGTCCCTGTAAAGGGGGGATACGCACACAAGCAACCAAAACTAATTTAGAACAAAGTTTTCCTACGGTCGAACGACCATAAGGTCACTGTTAGGTGGTAAAATAAAAGAGCTCCGTCAAATTGACGATTGTTACAGCCGTTAAAACACGTTGTTTTAGGCCTGGTCTTAGGTAAGGAGACTTAGACGTAAATAACAGAGAGAGTAATGAATTTTTAATATTTGCAAAAACCGAAAGTTTACCTGGCTAGTAACAAATGGGAGGGTGGGAGGGCAATTTTTTGCGGTTCTAAGTACGCTAGGCGCACGTGCGAGGTGTCAAAAGACGCGTCTCCGCGCGGGCTAGCGAGCTATGCGGTTACTGAAATTTAAGCTGAACAAAATTTTTGACTTTTGGTCGAAAAACGTATTTTTCGGCCGAAATGTATGTGAAAACCGGGAATTACGACTACCAAACGGGACTCGAGCTCGCGGAACGCGCACCAGAATACAGGTAAGGCAGGTAATTATCTATTGAAACTAAAATCTGAAATGGTTTTGAAGAAAATATTTTGAGATAAAAATTAATTTATATTTTCGTAAAGAAAAATGTTGAAATTTTTTCTAAGTCCCAGAACGAAAAAATATTTTCGCGTTATTGTCAATTTTAAATAGTCAGATAGTAGGACGGAGCCTATAAAAGATCAAATTAGCTGAAAACAGCTTCGAAATGCGTCACCTGGATGCAAAGTTATAACGGTTTCATGAAATTGCTGTATACCTAAGGTGGATTTCGTCAGTTAATGAATTTATTGATACAAGTTATTTTTTCGGTTCTAAGTACGCTAGGCGCACGTGCGAGGTGTCAAAAGACGCGTCTCCGCGCGGGCTAGCGAGCTATGCGGTTACTGAAATTTAAGCTGAACAAAATTTTTGACTTTTGGTCGAAAAACGTATTTTTCGGCCGAAATGTATGTGAAAACCGGGAATTACGACTACCAAACGGGACTCGAGCTCGCGGAACGCGCACCAGAATACAGGTAAGGCAGGTAATTATCTATTGAAACTAAAATCTGAAATGGTTTTGAAGAAAATATTTTGAGATAAAAATTAATTTATATTTTCGTAAAGAAAAATGTTTTTTCTAAGTCCCAGAACGAAAAAATATTTTCGCGTTATTGTCAATTTTAAATAGTCAGATAGTAGGACGGAGCCTATAAAAGATCAAATTAGCTGAAAACAGCTTCGAAATGCGTCACCTGGATGCAAAGTTATAACGGTTTCATGAAATTGCTGTATACCTAAGGTGGATTTCGTCAGTTAATGAATTTATTGATACAAGTTATTTTTTCGGTTCTAAGTACGCTAGGCGCACGTGCGAGGTGTCAAAAGACGCGTCTCCGCGCGGGCTAGCGAGCTATGCGGTTACTGAAATTTAAGCTGAACAAAATTTTTGACTTTTGGTCGAAAAACGTATTTTTCGGCCGAAATGTATGTGAAAACCGGGAATTACGACTACCAAACGGGACTCGAGCTCGCGGAACGCGCACCAGAATACAGGTAAGGCAGGTAATTATCTATTGAAACTAAAATCTGAAATGGTTTTGAAGAAAATATTTTGAGATAAAAATTAATTTATATTTTCGTAAAGAAAAATGTTTTTTCTAAGTCCCAGAACGAAAAAATATTTTCGCGTTATTGTCAATTTTAAATAGTCAGATAGTAGGACGGAGCCTATAAAAGATCAAATTAGCTGAAAACAGCTTCGAAATGCGTCACCTGGATGCAAAGTTATAACGGTTAGGTTAGGTTAGGTTAGGTTAGGTTAGGTTAGGTTAGGTTAGGTTTTTTTTTTTTTTTTTTTTTTTTTTTTTTTTTTTTTTTTTTTTTTTTTTTTTAGCAGGAGTGGGAAATCCTCATGGACGCCCAGACTGCCTCACTGGTGAGCCAGTCTGGGCAGTGCCGGACTCTTACCGGCTAAAACCCACTCCTGCCTTTGCTCAGTGTCCCTCTGACATGATCAGAGACCTTGTTTTTCATTAAATTCTGATTGCAGTCGTTTTGTTTTATTTAATTTATTGCAGTCCTGCTGTTAGGAAATGGAGAGTTCCTGAAAGTAATCGCCAGCGTCTAATTATTTCCGTGTCATACTTATTTAATACCGTATATAACATCTAAAATCTTACATACCTAAAAACTTAACTTATTTCTCTATTCTATTTTTCTTTTATATGTTTTTAGTTGTTTGAGTTTGAGTCTACGTTTGCTTACTATTATATTTTTAGTCTATATCTAAATCTTTATACTTTATTTATGCTATGGCTATCCTAATATATATACAATATATCATATAGACATATTTTCTTATTCTATACCTATGTTTATTTCCTATCCTATAATTTTTTAATACTAATTTAATAATAAGTTGTCCTTGTTCACTTTTTATTAATTCTGGCAGACTCAGGGCTGCTGTTTGTGACACAGTTTTTAATTTTAATTTGTCTCTTTTCTCTCTAAGGCATTTCCGGCTCTTAACCTGTACTTCTTTCTGTTTCAGGTACTGCTCGACTACCCGTGCACTCCGTGTTGGTGCAGCGCTTCTGATGCGGCTTCTCAACGTGGCGTCCTGCTTCTTCCTAACGTCAAACGCGTTTGACCACAACGATAAGGTAAGTTTTTCTTTAATTATGTACGAGTATGAGTTTAATTTTGTGTCTGTTTTTAATTGGGTCAATTTCTCACGAAATTGACTCCAATTAGCTTGTTTTTTATTATAATTAATTTTGTTTCTAAAGATTTTTGGATTTTGGTGATTCTGAACATTAATTTTGAACACAATACCGTTGTGGTTCTTACTTACGGGATACGCTGGATGGACCTCAGCAATATGCCACCGACAGGCGAGCCAACGCGTCCCATTTAAGGCGTATCGGGCACTCGCTGTCGAAGGCATTGTGGTCACTCTTGTCCCCTTTGGCCGAAACGCAGTTATGGCATTTGGGAGCCTCCGCTGCCAGCCGTGACGGGCAGTCAGCTCGCAAGTGAGGGTCGCCACAGTGAGTGCAGAGGTCGGCGGGCTGCGTGCACAGTTTACGGCTGTGGCCGTAGCGCAGACAGCGAGTGCATTGCACCAGTGGTGACTGATCCTGCACTCGCACTCGCTGTAAGTCGATGTGCACGCGTCCCACCATGGTCAGCCTCTGCCATACCGTAGGGGACACCTGCAGGATGACGTGGCACATGTGGGGGTTCCTTGTCTTTCGACGGTACTTCACCCCCAGCCTCGCGTCCTCCGCAGAAATGTCCCCGATGAGGTGGGTGTTTTGCCGTTTCAGAGCCTGGGTGATCTCCTCGTCTGTGTGGCAGGAGAGGACGTCCTTAAGTATAATAAGCGGATCTTTGTTCTTGACCTCTTCTACCACAAGATTACCCGCTTTCCTGATCCTTTCAGTCACTTTGGTCATTTCTTCTCGGGTCTTAAATCCAACCACCACCTTTTGGTCCCTCGCCTTGCGCAGCCGTTCCACCCGAGTGCCTTCATTTCGGGCATCGACCGCCGTCCTGAGCTTCTCAATAACCTCTTCACCGGTGTCCTGATCATTGACCGATGATACGACCACCGAGTGAAGAGGCTCTTGGATGTTCTGCTTCGGACCGACGGCGGCCATCTCCGCGAACGTCGGACCCTGGCCTGCGACGTAGCGTGGGGCCTGCTGAAGATGCTCTGACAGAGCCCGGGTATCCTGTTGGCACTCCTGCAATGTCTGCTTGTGCTCTTTAAGGCCCTCCAACAGGCTCTGCATTAACTCCGTCGGTTCTTCCGTTGTCGGCCTGGGCTCCTGTCGAGTTTCAACTTTACCTCCCTCTTTGACGCCCCTCTGTTTTTCGATTTCGGCTTCTTTCACCAGCTGGTAAAGTCTTTCCACCGCTTTAGTTATCTCATCTTTTATCTCTTTTTTCAGATTTCGAGAGCTTAAAAGTTGCATTTTAGCTTTGGAAAGACACGCCTTTGCCTCCGTGGTTCGGTTTAAGTACCTCACGGGTGGTGCTTCTTGCGGCGAGCTATCTTCAGTCCCCTCTGGCTGTTTTGGTCCATCAAACTTGCTCTGCTGCAAGAGCGATGTTTTGGACTTGAGTTTAGGGGGAGTAGACAGTGGGGTCTTCTTCGTAGGCGTTGGTGTTTTGAGAACCTGACTAGATGATGGTCTGTCAGCTTCCCACTCCCCAATACTACGCCTCACCGACGGGCCAGCCTGTGCCAGTCCCGGCCTTGCCGTGTTTGAACTCTCCTCCGGGGCTTTAGGCTTGTTCACCGGTGTTCTCATACCAAACATCATGGTAGGATTTAAAATAGGGGACCGCGGTACGACTAAATTTTCAGGGGGACACTAGTATCTGTACTGAATCCCTGTAAAGGGGGGATCAGTCAGTTGTAAGTATTAAAACGAGCCCTTCAGCAAGAACTCGGTCAAGAAATATAAAATTTGTCAATAAAAAGCCTTCAAGAGGCGCTAAAAGGTCTTGAAAACCGTCAAATTCCCTACCTACTGTTACCGAAAGGAAATTATGTAGCTGGAAGAGCTAAAAACTAAATAAACTTTTTTGCCAAGAACTGAAAAGTTTACCTGGCTAATGACAAAAGGGAGGGTGGGGGGGGCAATTTTTTGCGGTTCTAAGTACGCTAGGCGCACGTGCGAGGTGTCAAAAGACGCGTCTCCGCGCGGGCTAGCGAGCTATGCGGTTACTGAAATTAAAACTGAACAAAATTTTTGACTTTCGGACAAAAAACGTATTTTTCGACCGAAATGTATGTGAAAACCGGGAATTACGACTACCAAACGGGACTCGAGCTCGCGGAACGCGCACCAGAATACAGGTAAGGCAGGTAATTATCTATTGAAACTGAAATCTGAAATGGTTTTGGAGAAAATATTTTGAGATAAAAATTAATTTATATTTTCGTAAAGAAAAATGTTGAAATTTTTTCTAAGTCCCAGAACGAAAAAATATTTTCGCGTTATTGTCAATTTTAAATAGTCAGATAGTAGGACGGAGCCTATAAAAGATCAAATTAGCTGAAAACAGCTTCGAAATGCGTCACCTGGATGCAAAGTTATAACGGTTTCATGAAATTGCTGTATACCTAAGGTGGATTTCGTCAGTTTACGAATTTAATGATACAAAATATTTTTGCGGTTCTAAGTACGCTAGGCACACGTGCGAGGTGTCAAAAGACGCGTCTCCGCGCGGGCTAGCGAGCTATGCGGTTACTGAAATTAAAACTGAACAAAATTTTTGACTTTCGGACAAAAAACGTATTTTTCGACCGAAATGTATGTGAAAACCGGGAATTACGACTACCAAACGGGACTCGAGCTCGCGGAACGCGCACCAGAATACAGGTAAGGCAGGTAATTATCTATTGAAACTGAAATCTGAAATGGTTTTGGAGAAAATATTTTGAGATAAAAATTAATTTATATTTTCGTAAAGAAAAATGTTGAAATTTTTTCTAAGTCCCAGAACGAAAAAATATTTTCGCGTTATTGTCAATTTTAAATAGTCAGATAGTAGGACGGAGCCTATAAAAGATCAAATTAGCTGAAAACAGCTTCGAAATGCGTCACCTGGATGCAAAGTTATAACGGTTTCATGAAATTGCTGTATACCTAAGGTGGATTTCGTCAGTTTACGAATTTAATGATACAAAATATTTTTGCGGTTCTAAGTACGCTAGGCGCACGTGCGAGGTGTCAAAAGACGCGTCTCCGCGCGGGCTAGCGAGCTATGCGGTTACTGAAATTAAAACTGAACAAAATTTTTGACTTTCGGACAAAAAACGTATTTTTCGACCGAAATGTATGTGAAAACCGGGAATTACGACTACCAAACGGGACTCGAGCTCGCGGAACGCGCACCAGAATACAGGTAAGGCAGGTAATTATCTATTGAAACTGAAATCTGAAATGGTTTTGGAGAAAATATTTTGAGATAAAAATTAATTTATATTTTCGTAAAGAAAAATGTTGAAATTTTTTCTAAGTCCCAGAACGAAAAAATATTTTCGCGTTATTGTCAATTTTAAATAGTCAGATAGTAGGACGGAGCCTATAAAAGATCAAATTAGCTGAAAACAGCTTCGAAATGCGTCACCTGGATGCAAAGTTATGGTTAGGTTAGGTTAGGTTAGGTTAGGTTAGGTTAGGTTAGGTTAGGTTAGGTTAGGTTAGGTTGGGGGGTTGGGGTTGGGGCGTCGACTGCCGGGAGGACACGGCGCGGCATACGCTGGCAGAGTGTGCCGCTTGGGAGGAGCCGCGCCGTGCCCTCGTCTCAGGAGTAGGCAGTGACCTGTCGCTGTCGGCCG
Organism: Xanthia icteritia; assembly: GCA_949128155.2. Taxonomy (NCBI): domain Eukaryota; kingdom Metazoa; phylum Arthropoda; class Insecta; order Lepidoptera; family Noctuidae; genus Xanthia; species Xanthia icteritia. The sequence continues at coordinate 23,744,810 of OX421936.2, forward strand.
TTGTGAATGCAATGGTCGGCAGCGAGGAGTCCTGGGACGCGGTGGTATCCTTCTGCGAAGTAGTAATCTCGCAGAAGGAGGCTGCGGAACGGGAGAGAGAGATTTCATCCTCTCACCCGGCCCGCAGCAGGCGCACCGGGCGTCGGCGGAGGGCGGACAACGCCCTCTTCCAGCCCCCCTAAATGGGTCCAGGGGCGACGGACCCGGGGAAGTCCGTCGCCCCCCATACATCTGGACCCGAGGTGGCGGCGCGTAGTGTTCCACGCGCGCCCCTCTTAGACGTCGCGGGGGGAGTCAAACACCTCACTCCCCCCGCTCGACGAGACGGAGCCCGCAGAGGCGGGCTGGCACCAGTCGGGGTCGCGGAAGATTTGAACGTTCCCGCGACCCCGGCGTAGGTGTGAGATGGAACACCGGGGTGGTTTTTAGTCAGTAAGAGTCTGACAGACCCCTTCGCCCGCCCCAGGGCGGAGGACATCCATGAGGATTTTCCACCCCGAACAAAAAAAAAAAAAAAAAAAAAAAAAAAAAAAGGTTAGGTTGGGGGATCCCCCACAGCGCATACTTCCACGTAGTTTCCCCCGGGCAACGCCGTGTCTGACCACCGTAACGGAGTGGCAGACCGGCGGCTAAAGTGCGCTGTGATTCGCAGACCAAACACGCGGTCCTCTGCGAATATGAAGAAAAACCAAAGTCGTGACGCCTCTGGGCGCTTTTATTCGGATCGCTCCTCACAGGGCGATTCAAACGGCCCTTCTCAGGGCCAACCCAAAGGCCCTTCTCAGGGCCAATCCAACGGCTCTTCTCAGGGCCAACCCAACGGCCCTTCTCAGGGCCAATCCAACGGCCCTTCTCAGGGCCACGCCGGCGGCGCTTTGGCGTCAGAAGCTGACCGCGCACCGTCCGCGGCCAGCTTGTTCAGCAGGCCGGACGAGTTGTCGGACGCCGACGAGTCCAATATGGACACGTCGGCGGCCGAAAACGACCGCCCCAAGCGGAAGAGGGCCGATCTGAGGCTCGGGTCCGGGAGCTCCTCGGAGTCGGTCGGGAGTAGGGCGAAGAAGAAGTCGAAGTCTAAAAAGGCTTCGACTTCTACTCCGTCTTTGGCTCACGATGTGGGCTTGGTGGACGCCGAGCGCCAGCTAAACCTGGCGAAAAGGGCGCAACTCCAGGTGGACCTGGAGGAGAGGGTCGCCGCCAAGGAGCGGCAGGCGCAAGCCGCCAGGTCGAGGGCTGGCTATGGTGCATCCAATGTACTATATGCTGACCACTCCCTGGCGGAGTTGGAGCGCATGGCACAAGAGGACAAGGAGGAGGTTTTGGAGGTCGCCTCAAAGTCCTCCAATTTGAAGGGGACCTTCCAGAAGGCCCTCAAATGCCGGGCCGCCAGCATGCACGGCATTGTCGCGGAGCTGGTGAAGCGGACGGCCACGGACGAGACGCGGCAGCTGCAGGCGAAGGTGGATCGTCTGCAGGCGGAGGTCAGCCAGCTACACCAGAAGCTGGCTGAAGTCACGGCCCGGCCTGCCCAATCTGCCCCAGATGCGGTGGTGGGACGCTCCTCCTCCCCTGCCAGCCTTGAGGCAATAATCCGCGGGGTTGTCATGGAGGAGAGAGCCTTCATCAGAGGCTGCTTTGCGGGTATTGAGGACCGGCTCTTGCCGGAAAGGCGGCTCCGCCCGCCGCTAACGGCGGATATGAGTCCACCGCCAGCGGAGCCAGAACCTGCACCTCTGGGAGGTCCGGCATCGAGCAAACAGCCCCACGCCCCGAAGCCCTCCAAGGCCAAAGGCAAGGGCAAGAGGACCACGGTGGCCCCTCAAACACCCACCACGAGCGCGGAGGGAGCGTCTGCATCGTCTGCCACTCCAGCAGCCCCCCGGAACTCGGACGGGGAAGACGCCCTTCTTCCCTCCACCACCCCGTCCAACCAATCGTGGACGGAAGTGGTCAGGGGGGGAAAAGGGAAAAAGTCGACCCCCAAGTCCGCTGCGACTGCTCCTGCAGCCAAAAAGGGTCCAGCTGGCGGGAGGAAGCTGGTTCCTCCCAAAACCGCGGCCGTCGTGGTGACCATCACCCCGGAGGCCGTGGAGCGGGGCGAGACTTATGAGTCCGTCCTAAGACGGGCTCGTACCAACGCGGATCCTTCCCGGCTGTGGATCGGCAACATCACGTGCCGCCGAACCCTAGCCGGGGCTCGAATTTTCGAGTTCTCGGGGGAGCAGCGCGGCGCAAACGCGGACCTCTTCGCAAAAATGTTACAAGAGGTCATCGCGGATGCGGCAACGGTCGTCAGACCTGTAAAGACCGCAGCCTTGGAGGTGGCCGATCTGGATGATTCGGTCACCAAAGAGGACGTGGTGGCGGCCGTTGCGGTGGCTGGAGGCTGCGATGCTGGCGCGGTGAAGGGTGGAGCCATCAGGCTCGGCCGCCGTGGCATGGGCACTATCCGCATCGAGTGCCCAGTCGCTGCGGCGGGGGCCGTCCTTACTGCGACCAAAGGACGGCTGCTTGTGGGCTTCAGCTCGGCTGTGGTTCGGCCACTTGAAGACCAGCCTATGCGTTGCTTCAAGTGCTTCGCGTTCGGCCACACCCGAACCACGTGTCCCTCCAAGTACGACTGGGGAGACTGCTGCTTCCGATGCGGGCAGGAGGGACACAGGAGTGCCACTTGCCACGCCGCCACGCTTCGCTGCGCGGCGTGTGCCGCCAGTGGCCGCCCCGCGGACCACAAGATGACGGGCAGGAGCTGCAAGCCACCCGCGAGGAAGGGCATAGTGCCGGCGCAGGTTCGCCCTGTTGCCACCACCGCCACCACTGCCGTCGTCACCGCTGTAGCTCCAGCGGCGGTAGCTGAGGAGGGGTGTGCGATGTTGGAGTAATGGTTTCCGACTATCGCATCCTCCAGGCGAACATCAACCACTGCAGAGCGGCCCAGGACCTGGTGGTACAGGTCATGGCCGAGTGGTTGGTGAACGTAGCGGTGGTTGCCGAGCCCTACTCAATCCCCGGCAGCTGGCTGGGTGACGAGGATGGCTTGGTGGCACTAGCGGCGCGGTCTTCCACAGACTCCCCTCCCCTCTCGCTATTAGAGAAGGGACCGGGATATGTGGCCGCCGCGTGGGGAGAATTAGCCCTTGTGGGCGTCTATTTCTCCCCAAACCGCCCCCTACAGGACTTCGAGAACTATCTCGGAGTCCTGGCCGCCGTGGTCGGCAGGGCGGCGCCGCGTCAGGTCTCCGTATTGGGAGACCTGAATGCCAAGTCGGTGACCTGGGGCAACCGGGCCACCGACGCACGCGGGCGGGCAGTGGAGATGTGGGCAGCCTCCTCTGGACTCTCCCTCTTGAACAGAGGCAGCGTCCAGACATGCGTGCGGCGGCAGGGTGGCTCAATAGTTGACGTCACTTTCGCCACCCCTGCGTTGGCCGCGCGCGTGTTGAACTGGCGGGTGGACCTGGTGGAGACTATGTCGGACCACCGCTACGTACGGTTCGACATCTCCACCGGTAGCCCCGGAGAGACGCGGCCCCTCTCGGTGCGATCACCGTTCCCGCGGTGGGCTCTCACCCGCCTGGATAGGGAGGCAGCGGGGGAGGCGGCGTTCATCCGGGACTGGTTTTCACCACCTTCCGCCGGCCTGGATGTGGACACCGTGGCGGGGCACCTGAGGGAGTCTCTGATTGAGGTATGCAACTCTAGCATGCCTCGGTCTTGCCGACCGCCACCCAAACGCGCCGTGTACTGGTGGTCGGCGGAGCTGGCGGGGCTTCGAGCAGCGTGTGTGGAGGCAAGGAGGGCCTACACGCGAAGCCGGCGGCGGCGTCGACGAGACCACGCCGACGAGGACCACCTCTATGAGGTTTACATAGAGGCAAAAGCGGTCCTCGATAGGGCCATCGTCGCCGCCAGAGACTCGGCGAGAGCGGAGATGTTGGAGGGTCTCGACAACGACCCATACGGGAGACCGTATAAGGCGGCGCGCAACAAACTGCGCCCCTTTGGTCCCCCAGTGGCCGAGACCCTGGAGCCCTCATTACTGGATGGGGTGGTTCAGTCCCTGTTCCCGTGCAGGGACAACTTCACCCCACCAGTGATGGACCCACCGCTGGGTATAGCTCCGCCAGCTGAGGAAGTAGAGGAGGCCCCTCCTGTCACGGAGGCGGAACTTGGCGCGGCGATTCTCCATATCCGCGCCAAGAAGACAGCTCCGGGCCCCGACGGTGTTCCGGCAAGAGTGGTGGCGATCGCTGCCACTCAAATGGAGGAGAGGTTTCGGGACCTCTTCAGCGCATGTCTTGCGTCTGGGAGGTTCCCGAAACCGTGGAAGGAGGGGCAGTTGTGCCTCCTTCGCAAAGAGGGCCGCCCAGCAGACTCCCCCTCGGCATACCGGCCCATCGTTCTGCTCGATGAGGTCGGAAAAATGTTCGAGGGGATAATCGCTGCCCGCCTAAAAAGCCATTTGCGGTGTATCGGGCCGGACTTGTCGGACGCTCAGTTCGGTTTTCGGGCTGAGCGTTCCACGGTGGACGCGCTGGCCCGCCTTAAGGGCCAGGTGAAGGGGGCGATGGAGGTGGGGGACGGAGTGTTGGCCGTGTCATTCGACATAGCCAATGCTTTCAACTCCGTTCCCCACTCCACTATCCTAGAGGCGCTCCGATTCCACGGAGTGCCTCGATACATGCGCGATCTACTGGCCAGCTACCTGGAGGATCGGGCGATCGTCCTGGTAAATAGGACTGGCCAAGTCCGGCGATACGCCGTTGAGGCCGGCGTGCCGCAGGGGTCAGTCATGGGACCTCTCCTCTGGAACATCGCCTATGATTGGCTCTTGCGGGGAACTCTCCTCCGAGGCACGAGTGTCATCTGCTATGCGGATGACACTCTCCTCACCGCCCGGGGGGGGAGTTTCAGGGAGGCGGCCAACTTGGCCTCGGCGGGCGGATCCTTGGTCGCGGGGAGGATCCGCCGCCTAGGTTTAACGGTGGCGCTGCACAAGACCGAGGCCGTGTTCTTCCACGGACCTCGGCAGCGCCCCCCACCTGACGCCCACATCTTCGTGGAGGGCGTCAGAATTGAGGTGAAGGCCCAGATGAAATATCTGGGCCTTGTACTCGACAGCAGGTGGCGCTTCGGTCCGCATTTTAGCGGGCTGTCGTCGCGCCTGCTGAAGGCCGCAGCTACGCTCTCGTGGCTGCTTCCCAACTTGGGGAGGCCCAGCGCGCGATGCCGGCAACTTTACGCCGGCATCTTGAGGAGTATGGCCCTTTACGGGGCTCCTATCTGGGAGGACTCCCTCCAGAGGAGGGAGAACGCCACCGCCTTGCGGGCGCCCCAAAGGGCCATAGCCCAGCGGGTGGCGCGGGCCTACCGCACGGTGGGCTTCGCGGCAGCATGTGCTCTGGCCAGCACCCCTCCTTGGGAACTCGAGGCGTGGGTGCTCGCCAGAGTGTATGAATGGACGGCGGGGCGGAGGGCGAGAGGAGAACGCCCAGCCCCGGAAGAGCGGGAGGCCGTCCGGCGGGAGGCGAGGGACGCCATCGTCGTCCATTGGACGGGGGAACTCGCCACCGCAGCCTTCGGCCGCCGAACCCTCGACGCGATTGGGCCTGTCCTGCAAGACTGGCTCGAGCGGTCGCACGGGTTCCTATCCTTCCGTCTGGTGCAGGTGCTGTCCGGACACGGTTGCTTCGGATCGTACCTGCACCGAATCGGACGGGAGGAGACACCGTCGTGCCACGACTGTGGTGCGGTGGAGGACACGGCGCAGCATACCCTCGAGGTGTGCCCGTCGTGGACCGAGACGCGCCAAGGTCTTATCGCGGTGATAGGACCGGACCTCTCACTCCCCGGCGTGGTCAACGCCATGCTGGGGAATGAAAGGTCCTGGGCGGCAGTCGCCTCCTTCTGCGAACATGTCATGTCCCAGAAGGAGTCGGCAGAGCGCGCGCGGGAGGACGATCCTCACGCGGCGCCGCTCCGAAGGCGGAGGAGGGGTCGAAGAAGACGTCAATTTGATAGTCATCTCCGACTCCTCCCAGGTGGAGGCCAGCAGGCAACGGGTGCGGGGGCACCCTTGCCTGTATTGCACAGGCCTCCACCAGTGTCGGACGGGAATGGCCAGGTGTTCCCGGCCATTCCCGTAGCCCCCCAACCTGGGGGGCATGCGGGGCCCGCCAGCTAGGCGGGCATGCGCCGGGAGGGTTGTGGATGTAAAGGCTGAGCCGGTTTCCCATGGCCCTCCCATCACGGCGATGTGGGAACACCGCTGAGTTTTAGTGGGTATACTGTCATTCTGACAGGAGTCCCACATACCCCGTCTCGTCCCCCACGAGCGGCAATGCATAAAGCATTTCTCAGCGACAAAAAAAAAAAAAAAAAAAAAAGGTTAGGTTAGGTTAGGTTAGGTTAGGTTAGGTTAGGTTAGATTAGGTTAGGTTAGGTTAGGTTAGGTTAGGTTAGGTTAGGTTAGGTTAGGTTAGGTTAGGTTAGGTTAGGTTAGGTTAGGTTAGGTTAGGTTAGGTTAGGTTAGGTTAGGTTAGGTTAGGTTAGGTTAGGTTAGGTTAGGTTAGGTTAGGTTAGGTTAGGTTAGGTTAGGTTAGGTTAGGTTAGGTTAGGTTAGGTTAGGTTAGGTTAGGTTAGGTTAGGTTAGGTTAGGTTAGGTTAGGTTAGGTTAGGTTAGGTTAGGTTAGGTTAGGTTAGGTTAGGTTAGGTTAGGTTAGGTTAGGTTAGGTTAGGTTAGGTTAGGTTAGGTTAGGTTAGGTTAGGTTAGGTTAGGTTAGGTTAGGTTAGGTTAGGTTAGGTTAGGTTAGGTTAGGTTAGGTTAGGTTAGGTTAGGTTAGGTTAGGTTAGGTTAGGTTAGGTTAGGTTTTTTTTTTTTTTTTTTTTTTTTTTTTTTATTTAGCAGGAGTGGGAAATCCTCATGGACGCCCAGGCTAACTCACAGATGAGCCAGTCTGGGCAGTGCCGGACTCTTACCGGCTAAAACCACACTCCTGCCTTACAATTTGTCCTCTGACATGATCAGAGCCTTTGTTGTTTCAAGTTTTAATTTAAATGCATACTAAAAATTTACTCTGGCATGACTACTTAAACTAACACTAACATACATATACAATATCTATAGGGAACAGAACATTGAACTCATAGGACCTTTCTTGCTTAAGTAATAATAATAATACTACAGTTTACTAATTCCTCTTTATAAACAATTTCAATTACACTTACTATTACCCTTACTAACACAAACATCTATGCTTACCTCTTAAATAATTTTTTACCCATTTTTTTTTTTTTTTTTTTTTTTTTTTTCTGTTTTTTTTTTTTTTTTTTTTTTTTTTTTTCATTCTATAATACTTAATTCATGATACCTGTTATTATATATGCTTAAGATACATAACACAGTGCATCCTTATTGCTATTTATTCTTATTTGCTACCTTACTTGCTATTTTTTTACAATACTTTATGAACTTATTTCTAGTGCTCTTATTTTCTATCAATATTGGTATATTTACAATTTCAATGGGCATTTCAATTTCATTTTCAGCGTTAGTTCTTTCTATTTGGTATACAGGACACTCAGTCAGAATATGCAAGATGCTTTCCTTGACCTCTGGGTCACAGATACACGCCGGACTCTCCTTGCACTTGAAGCGATTCAAGTACTCGGAGAACCCGCCGTGTCCCGTCATAACCTGTACCAAGACCGGATCCAAATGGATCTTTTTCAAAGTTCTGTAGGCCTGAATGGCATCTGGAAAGAATGTTTTTGTAACGTAAGCGGTTTCACCCATTTTGTAACGCTTATTCCACTCGTCCAGTGACTCGGTGCGAATTTGCCGCTTAACAAAAGAAACAGGACAGCTGCTGTAGTCTGCTCTTTTTTTGAGTTTGAGCGCGGCGTCCTTTGCAAGATCGTCTGCTCTTTCATTCCCCTCCAACCCTGCGTGAGCTTTTATCCAAAATAATTCTATTATTTTGCCTTTCTTTATTATTGTATTGATGTTTGCTCGAATTTTTAGCGCTAGGGGATGGAGGGAAACTCCGTCTACCACTGTCTCCAATGCTGATCTTGAATCACAATAAATATTGCAATTGGATGCCATGCTCTGTAGGGCTAAGTCGGTGGCACCTGACAAAGCCAAGAGTTCCGCCTGATAGACAGTGCAGAATGGCTCCAATTTAAATTTTCGGTTTTTAGTTTCGACGCCACCATCCCACAAAGACAGTGCCGCCCCAACCTTCCCCTCAATTTTACTGCCATCGGTAAATATTTTCAGGCCTTCTTTATCATGTTGTGCCATTTGTGCACTGTCTACCACGCATTTAAATCCTAACTCCGCCTGTTCCGCAGGATGTGGGGTATTTATATAGGCTATCGGGGTTTCTACGTCTCGGTCTCCTACTACTCGCCTGGAATACCCTTTCTTTATTTCAAAAAGAGAGGCTGTCTCCTTGATCCTTAGGTCAAGAGGCAACAACCCCGCGAGTAGTAAGGCCGAGTTCAGAGAAACCGTTCTATATGCCTTTACAATCTTCTGCACAAACCCACGCTGTACCACCGCCAAGTGCTTTTTAATCCCGAGTTTATCTACAGCCGGTGCCCAAGCGCACGCCGCATACATTATAACCGGTTCCACCACTGCCACATAAATTGTCCTGATCACCTCGGGTCCCAACCCCCAATGTATTTTCGCAACCCTAGATAGTTGCTTGTAGAGATTAAGTGCTTTGTGACAGACATTGGTAACGTGCGAGTTGAATGTTAATCTGTCGTCCACCGTCAGGCCCAGTATTTTTATTTCCCGAGACAGTCCAATGCCCACACCGCCCATGTTCAGAATTGGTGAGTCGTATTTTAACTTGTTGGTTATTACCATGGCCTTGGTTTTATGTGGCGCAAATCTCAGTTTATTTTTGACTCCCCAGCTCCGAACATGTGCGAGACTGGCATTGGCCTGTCTCTGTACTTCTAGTGCCGTGTCTCCCGAGAAAATCAAGACCACGTCATCGGCAAAAGCCTGGCTGTAGTCGCCCCTGTCCTCCAGCTCCTTCAGCAGGGGGTCCAAAAGGACATTCCAGAAGGTTGGGCCCCCTATTGATCCCTGCACGCATCCCTTTGTGGTGTTTACAGCACATTCAGCCCCCGCGTACCTAACCCGTACCCTACGATCTGTCAAGTAGCTGTCTACAAGACGTCTGATGTTTGCGGGACATTTAGTTTTTGCCAGCCTGCACCTTATCGCGGGCCACCATGCGCTATCGAAGGCTCCCTCTATGTCTAGTGATACCAGTGTTATCAGTTTTTTATCTTTGAGCTTACCTCTTATATGCTGGATCATAGCATACAGGGAGTCTTCGGTACCACGTTGCGGCGTGAACCCGTACTGGCGGTTGCTCATCTCCGGTAATGTGTGCCATCTAATCCTCCTAATTAATATTTTTTCGAGGATTTTCCCTAGTACAGGCAATAGTCCGATCGGTCTATAGGACTTGGGATGTGTGTAGTCGTCCTTCCCCGGTTTTCGCAGCACTACTACTGCTGCCTCCTTCCAGACCGTAGGAAAGTGGGAGAGACTCAAGCATTTATTTACTATGGCCAAAAACAGTTCTGTATCCAAAGTGATGGCCTCTCTGCAGATATCAGATGTGAAACCGTCGAGTCCAGGAGCCTTTTTTGGGTTGAAGCTCGAGGCAGCCCACCTCAGCTCCTCCGCTGTAAATGGCGGGTCACATGATTCACCATATGTCCAACCATTCACAAGACTTGCTGTCTCGCGAACTTCTTTATGTTCTGCCTCGTCCTCATCTGGGTTGTCTTCTGGATAAAAAGTTTCTGCCAACAGACTCGCAGATTCTTCACCCGTCAAAGTTCTCCCATCCTTTATCAGGGGTAGATCCTCTGGTCTTGCGGTTGTTCGGCTTATCACCCTATAAATTCCGTCCCACATACTCTCCCTGTCTTGTTTTCCACAGAAACTCTTGAAGCTAATGGCCTGAGCCTTTTTTGCCTCCAGCAGGTAATTTTCTTTTGCCTGGAGGTATTGGTCCACAACCCATGCTCGGCGAACTGGCGCAGCGCACGCTATTCTGCGCTTCTTAGTCATAAACTCCCTTTTGAGTTTTTCAAGCTCATCGTTCCACCAAGGCAACTGTGCTAGCTTTTTGTTTTTTATTTCAGGTATGGTTTCTTTACAGGTTTCGGTTATTGTAGTTGTATACTTTTCCACTATGTTGTCTAAATCTCCTTGAGTTGTTATTTTATCTATTTCCGCCTTTTTTAAATTACCTTCTATCCAACGTTGGGCCAGTTTCTCACGAAACTGTCGCCAATTTGCCTTTTTGGTGTTATACAATCTCGTTGCTCGTTTAATATCTGTTCCTGAGGATTTTTCAATATTTAAATCGAACAGTATTGCCTTGTGGTCCGAACTTGTTATGTCTCCGGTCACTCTCCAGTTGTCTATCTTTCCGAGCATACTCATAGTGCAAGTTGTAATGTCAACGCAGCTTGTGAACCTTACCCCTCCCCTAATGGTGTCGAAGGTGGGCTCAGACCCACGGTTCAATATTTGCAAGTCCAACTCCTCCAACATTCCCGCACATACTTCCCCCCTACGGTCCACTTTCCGACTTCCCCACCATGTATTCCATGCATTAACGTCTCCTCCCAGTATCACGTTGCCAGTCCCTAGATTCTCTATGACTGTCTTCACCTGCTCCATGTAAGGTTCAATCGGCAGGTCACCTTCCAGATAGACCGACACCACTGCCACTTCCCATGCCTTGGTTTTAAGCTTTGCGACTGCAATGTTTTCTGTGGTCAGATTTGGAAACTGGATGATGTCGATCGCGGCATCGAACAATGCAATGGCAGACTTGTTGACCCGTTCTGTCTTTCTAATGCACTGCACTATCCTTACCCCTGGGTAATTCCGCATTTCCCCTGTCCGCCCTATATAGGGCTCTTGAACTAAAGCGAATGCTACCTTCCTCTTCATTGCTTCCATAATAAGTTCAGCAGTCGCGAGTTCACTTCTCTGTAAGTTCGCCTGGACAACGTGATACTGTTTGGTTGGTGCTACGCTCTGACTGCATGTCCCGTTGTTGCCTGGGACCACCTTAGCAATATGCAATAGACGACCTGGCTATAGTGTCCCACTTTCTTCTCACAGGACAGTCGGTACTAAATGCGTTATGATCCGTTCTGTCTATCTTTGCCCTCTGACAGTTGCAACAAGTCGGTTGTCCTCCGGCCAGCATATCTGCACACTCCGACCTCAAGTGTGGACCCCCGCAGTAACTACATAGGTCCAGTGCCTCAAGGCAAAACCGCTTTGTGTGCCCATAGCCTAAACAACGCGAGCATTGAACAAGAGGCGACTGGTCCGCTACTCTGACTCTTTGCAGGTCAATATGTGCTACTCCTGCTTCCGTAAGTCGTTTCCAGACCAGTGGCGACACTTTGGCCACAACGTGTGCAGTGTGCGGGTTTCTAGTTTTCTTTCTATACTTGATTTCTATGCGCTCGTCACCTCTGTTGACCCCTACTAAAATATGTGAGTTTTGGACCCATAGCCCATCTACAATCTCCTTGTCCGTATTGTATTGTAGGACGTCATGGAGGATGATAAGGGGGTCTTTGTTTTGAACGTTGTCCACCTTCAAATCTCCCCCGGCTTCCGTTATTCTCTTTTTGACTTTATCAATTTCCTCCTGTGTCCCGCATCCCACTATAACTTTTCTGTCCTTTGCTTTTCTCACTTTATCTATTCTGAATCCTTCTTCCTTTGCATTAACCGCTTTCCGAATCTTCTCTAAAACCTGCTCTCCTGTCTCGTTTTCATCTTTGGAAGTCACCACTACGGAGTGCATGGCCGTAGCTTCTAGATGCATCCTTCTTGGTTGGCCGGTCACAACACTAGCGTACGTGGCTTTCACAGCCTCTTGCTGTTTCATAATTATTCCCTTTAATTGTTCCATTTCCTCCTTACTTTCTCTCAGTAGTTTACTATGTTCCTCCATTTTCACAATAAGTTCACTTTCTACAACATTTCCCTTCTTTTCTGGTTCTGATGTACCGTCATCACTTACTAGCTTTACTCGTTCGCTTGATACTATCTTCTCTCCTATCCCTTTATATGGTTTCCCTTCTTGCGCGTCTTTTACTAGTTTGAACAAACGTTCAAGTGCTTCTAAGACTTCGGATTTAATTTCGGTTTTTAAGTTCCGACTGTTATTTATTTGGAGCTTAGCTTTGATCAGCCATCCCTTCGCTTCAGCCGTTCGGCTGACATATTCCGTCTCTCGTTTTTGTTGTTTATCAAGGACACCACCCATCATCTGGGTCTTTTGCGGTCCAATTTTGGTTTCTGGTAACGTTTTGGCTTTGAATGCCTCCATCTGTCTTGATGGCCCTGCGCCTTTATTTGGACTACTCAGAGGCTTCGCTCTCGTTTCAGGCGTAAGTTCCTGTCGATCACCGGTCATGTTGACCAGTTCCTCTACCGGTACCTTGCCATCCTTTCCCGGTGATGGTCTTGAGTCAGAAGCAGACTTCCTCTCCTTGCCAGGTGTACGAGATACAAACATATTACCGGGGTCTTGACTTGACTAAAATGCACTAAATAACAATTTCTTAAGTCATAAAACTAAAACAGTAAAATAGAGTAAAACAGCAAACAAATATAAACAATACAAGTTAATAATTTGGTTTGGTAGAGTCGATCTCTACCTTGTCGTTTTGCGTCAAAATGAGTAGAACCGCTTTATCCCGTATAATTTCCAACAAAAAATAGTCTTGTGCCAGCAACTCTATGTAGAGCCAGTCCTCATACAAGTCCTGACAGTCTTGTGGAAACTCTACTATACGAAAAACCGCGTCAAAAAAGGCAAATTTATTGCGAAAAGTTAACTCTACATAGAGTCCGTCCTCACGCTACTACAATTTAGTCTGGATATGCACAGAAAACCGTGTCAACATTTATTTATACCCTATTAAATTTCATAGAGACTCTACCTAGAGACGCTCCTTTAGAGAGCCTAATGTCTGCTCTATCCCAAGGAGAAAACCCCTCTTGATTCGGACCACGGGTCTGAAAGTTATGGCCAGAAATGTCTAAGGAGACAATTTCATCCCCAGAGACTAAGTCGAAGTCCAAAAATTGGGGTAGGGGGATGAAACTTGGTCCAAATGATCGGAGGGGGTTCAAAGGGTTTGTCTTACGTACAAACCGTGGGGGGGGTTGTTAGGGGGGGGGACCCCGTAAAAATGGTCAGAATTGGTCTAGGACGCTTAGTTTTCCTGTAAACTGAAAACACAGTTATCGTGCGGTTTTCAGGACAGCCCGCGTTCCAGTTAAAAAATCACAACTCAATAACGATTTAGTAAAAAATTTTGAAAAAAATAATGAAAGAAGCTAATGAACTATTCTATTGGACTATGTTAAAATCTAAATACTATTACATACAATAATTTTGAGAAATGCCCATTTGAAAAACCAACTACCAAAACCAACAGACGCAAAAAGACAGTTTTTCTGAAATTTATGAGTGGGAATATTGTCCGATGGTAATAAAATTTTTATTATGAGATAAGGAGCAAATAACACATCGAATAGCGTTTGACCCCCTTCTGTCAAAACAATAGGTAAAGTTTAGGTAAAAGAGTAGGTATTTCAATAGGTATTTTGAAATTTAAATAACTCAGCAAGCGTATGAAAGAAAAATCTGAAAATCTGCACATATATTGTCAATGAAATAACAAGTCTAATAATTAACTAAAAAATAGGGGTCTTCGCTCGTTCTTTCAAGCTAGGGCTGTCACAAGTTGGGTGTATTTTTAAAAGTCTTGCTGAATTTTTATCTTCGCTTCCAGGCTACTTATCAACATGCGAAAAACGGAATAGTGTTGCTTACGTGGTCCGCTTCAAGGTGATATGCTGACTGTGATCCTGGGAACGCTAGTTCTGAAGTCACGCTGCACGTGTTTTTCGGTTTTTCCCCCGTAGCAGCGAGGGGCAAGGCAGGAAAAATCCAATACTTTGCCAAAATATGCTGTGGATTGGTGCACCCCAAATAGCAGTACAAAAACAGGGGGGTACCGCGATGAATCCGGCGCCGCACGCAAAAAATCGTCTCCAACACGTGATTTTTCGAAAGTTAACCTCTCAGAAAACAGTTTTCGGGATTTCCAAAGAAAACCAGTAGGATTTCCACTAAAACACTGCACTACTTTTGATGTATGCACTGAGACACTCACTTTGGTACAATTTTTGATTCGAAATTCACACTTTTGCTATTTTAACGGATTTTTCGAGCGCGGAGCGACTTAAAACTGATCTGCTCGCGGCGAGGGGTGCCGCGCGACTGGTTAGGTTAGGTTAGGTTAGGTTAGGTTAGGTTAGGTTAGGTTAGGTTAGGTTAGGTTAGGTTAGGTTAGGTTAGGTTAGGTTAGGTTAGGTTAGGTTAGGTTAGGTTAGGTTAGGTTAGGTTAGGTTAGGTTAGGTTAGGTTAGGTTAGGTTAGGTTAGGTTAGGTTAGGTTAGGTTAGGTTAGGTTAGGTTAGGTTAGGTTAGGTTAGGTTAGGTTAGGTTAGGTTAGGTTAGGTTAGGTTAGGTTAGGTTAGGTTAGGTTAGGTTAGGTTAGGTTAGGTTAGGTTAGGTTAGGTTAGGTTAGGTTAGGTTAGGTTAGGTTAGGTTAGGTTAGGTTAGGTTAGGTTAGGTTAGGTTAGGTTAGGTTAGGTTAGGTTAGGTTAGGTTAGGTTAGGTTAGGTTAGGTTAGGTTAGGTTAGGTTAGGTTAGGTTAGGTTAGGTTAGGTTAGGTTAGGTTAGGTTAGGTTAGGTTAGGTTAGGTTAGGTTAGGTTAGGTTAGGTTAGGTTAGGTTAGGTTAGGTTAGGTTAGGTTAGGTTAGGTTAGGTTAGGTTAGGTTAGGTTAGGTTAGGTTAGGTTAGGTTAGGTTAGGTTAGGTTAGGTTAGGTTAGGTTAGGTTAGGTTAGGTTAGGTTAGGTTAGGTTAGGTTAGGTTAGGTTAGGTTAGGTTAGGTTAGGTTAGGTTAGGTTAGGTTAGGTTAGGTTAGGTTAGGTTAGGTTAGGTTAGGTTAGGTTAGGTTAGGTTTTTTTTTTTTTTTTTTTTTTTTTTTTTTATTTAGCAGGAGTGGGAAATCCTCATGGACGCCCAGGCTAACTCACAGATGAGCCAGTCTGGGCAGTGCCGGACTCTTACCGGCTAAAACCACACTCCTGCCTTACAATTTGTCCTCTGACATGATCAGAGCCTTTGTTGTTTCAAGTTTTAATTTAAATGCATACTAAAAATTTACTCTGGCATGACTACTTAAACTAACACTAACATACATATACAATATCTATAGGGAACAGAACATTGAACTCATAGGACCTTTCTTGCTTAAGTAATAATAATAATACTACAGTTTACTAATTCCTCTTTATAAACAATTTCAATTACACTTACTATTACCCTTACTAACACAAACATCTATGCTTACCTCTTAAATAATTTTTTACCCATTTTTTTTTTTTTTTTTTTTTTTTTTTTCTGTTTTTTTTTTTTTTTTTTTTTTTTTTTTTCATTCTATAATACTTAATTCATGATACCTGTTATTATATATGCTTAAGATACATAACACAGTGCATCCTTATTGCTATTTATTCTTATTTGCTACCTTACTTGCTATTTTTTTACAATACTTTATGAACTTATTTCTAGTGCTCTTATTTTCTATCAATATTGGTATATTTACAATTTCAATGGGCATTTCAATTTCATTTTCAGCGTTAGTTCTTTCTATTTGGTATACAGGACACTCAGTCAGAATATGCAAGATGCTTTCCTTGACCTCTGGGTCACAGATACACGCCGGACTCTCCTTGCACTTGAAGCGATTCAAGTACTCGGAGAACCCGCCGTGTCCCGTCATAACCTGTACCAAGACCGGATCCAAATGGATCTTTTTCAAAGTTCTGTAGGCCTGAATGGCATCTGGAAAGAATGTTTTTGTAACGTAAGCGGTTTCACCCATTTTGTAACGCTTATTCCACTCGTCCAGTGACTCGGTGCGAATTTGCCGCTTAACAAAAGAAACAGGACAGCTGCTGTAGTCTGCTCTTTTTTTGAGTTTGAGCGCGGCGTCCTTTGCAAGATCGTCTGCTCTTTCATTCCCCTCCAACCCTGCGTGAGCTTTTATCCAAAATAATTCTATTATTTTGCCTTTCTTTATTATTGTATTGATGTTTGCTCGAATTTTTAGCGCTAGGGGATGGAGGGAAACTCCGTCTACCACTGTCTCCAATGCTGATCTTGAATCACAATAAATATTGCAATTGGATGCCATGCTCTGTAGGGCTAAGTCGGTGGCACCTGACAAAGCCAAGAGTTCCGCCTGATAGACAGTGCAGAATGGCTCCAATTTAAATTTTCGGTTTTTAGTTTCGACGCCACCATCCCACAAAGACAGTGCCGCCCCAACCTTCCCCTCAATTTTACTGCCATCGGTAAATATTTTCAGGCCTTCTTTATCATGTTGTGCCATTTGTGCACTGTCTACCACGCATTTAAATCCTAACTCCGCCTGTTCCGCAGGATGTGGGGTATTTATATAGGCTATCGGGGTTTCTACGTCTCGGTCTCCTACTACTCGCCTGGAATACCCTTTCTTTATTTCAAAAAGAGAGGCTGTCTCCTTGATCCTTAGGTCAAGAGGCAACAACCCCGCGAGTAGTAAGGCCGAGTTCAGAGAAACCGTTCTATATGCCTTTACAATCTTCTGCACAAACCCACGCTGTACCACCGCCAAGTGCTTTTTAATCCCGAGTTTATCTACAGCCGGTGCCCAAGCGCACGCCGCATACATTATAACCGGTTCCACCACTGCCACATAAATTGTCCTGATCACCTCGGGTCCCAACCCCCAATGTATTTTCGCAACCCTAGATAGTTGCTTGTAGAGATTAAGTGCTTTGTGACAGACATTGGTAACGTGCGAGTTGAATGTTAATCTGTCGTCCACCGTCAGGCCCAGTATTTTTATTTCCCGAGACAGTCCAATGCCCACACCGCCCATGTTCAGAATTGGTGAGTCGTATTTTAACTTGTTGGTTATTACCATGGCCTTGGTTTTATGTGGCGCAAATCTCAGTTTATTTTTGACTCCCCAGCTCCGAACATGTGCGAGACTGGCATTGGCCTGTCTCTGTACTTCTAGTGCCGTGTCTCCCGAGAAAATCAAGACCACGTCATCGGCAAAAGCCTGGCTGTAGTCGCCCCTGTCCTCCAGCTCCTTCAGCAGGGGGTCCAAAAGGACATTCCAGAAGGTTGGGCCCCCTATTGATCCCTGCACGCATCCCTTTGTGGTGTTTACAGCACATTCAGCCCCCGCGTACCTAACCCGTACCCTACGATCTGTCAAGTAGCTGTCTACAAGACGTCTGATGTTTGCGGGACATTTAGTTTTTGCCAGCCTGCACCTTATCGCGGGCCACCATGCGCTATCGAAGGCTCCCTCTATGTCTAGTGATACCAGTGTTATCAGTTTTTTATCTTTGAGCTTACCTCTTATATGCTGGATCATAGCATACAGGGAGTCTTCGGTACCACGTTGCGGCGTGAACCCGTACTGGCGGTTGCTCATCTCCGGTAATGTGTGCCATCTAATCCTCCTAATTAATATTTTTTCGAGGATTTTCCCTAGTACAGGCAATAGTCCGATCGGTCTATAGGACTTGGGATGTGTGTAGTCGTCCTTCCCCGGTTTTCGCAGCACTACTACTGCTGCCTCCTTCCAGACCGTAGGAAAGTGGGAGAGACTCAAGCATTTATTTACTATGGCCAAAAACAGTTCTGTATCCAAAGTGATGGCCTCTCTGCAGATATCAGATGTGAAACCGTCGAGTCCAGGAGCCTTTTTTGGGTTGAAGCTCGAGGCAGCCCACCTCAGCTCCTCCGCTGTAAATGGCGGGTCACATGATTCACCATATGTCCAACCATTCACAAGACTTGCTGTCTCGCGAACTTCTTTATGTTCTGCCTCGTCCTCATCTGGGTTGTCTTCTGGATAAAAAGTTTCTGCCAACAGACTCGCAGATTCTTCACCCGTCAAAGTTCTCCCATCCTTTATCAGGGGTAGATCCTCTGGTCTTGCGGTTGTTCGGCTTATCACCCTATAAATTCCGTCCCACATACTCTCCCTGTCTTGTTTTCCACAGAAACTCTTGAAGCTAATGGCCTGAGCCTTTTTTGCCTCCAGCAGGTAATTTTCTTTTGCCTGGAGGTATTGGTCCACAACCCATGCTCGGCGAACTGGCGCAGCGCACGCTATTCTGCGCTTCTTAGTCATAAACTCCCTTTTGAGTTTTTCAAGCTCATCGTTCCACCAAGGCAACTGTGCTAGCTTTTTGTTTTTTATTTCAGGTATGGTTTCTTTACAGGTTTCGGTTATTGTAGTTGTATACTTTTCCACTATGTTGTCTAAATCTCCTTGAGTTGTTATTTTATCTATTTCCGCCTTTTTTAAATTACCTTCTATCCAACGTTGGGCCAGTTTCTCACGAAACTGTCGCCAATTTGCCTTTTTGGTGTTATACAATCTCGTTGCTCGTTTAATATCTGTTCCTGAGGATTTTTCAATATTTAAATCGAACAGTATTGCCTTGTGGTCCGAACTTGTTATGTCTCCGGTCACTCTCCAGTTGTCTATCTTTCCGAGCATACTCATAGTGCAAGTTGTAATGTCAACGCAGCTTGTGAACCTTACCCCTCCCCTAATGGTGTCGAAGGTGGGCTCAGACCCACGGTTCAATATTTGCAAGTCCAACTCCTCCAACATTCCCGCACATACTTCCCCCCTACGGTCCACTTTCCGACTTCCCCACCATGTATTCCATGCATTAACGTCTCCTCCCAGTATCACGTTGCCAGTCCCTAGATTCTCTATGACTGTCTTCACCTGCTCCATGTAAGGTTCAATCGGCAGGTCACCTTCCAGATAGACCGACACCACTGCCACTTCCCATGCCTTGGTTTTAAGCTTTGCGACTGCAATGTTTTCTGTGGTCAGATTTGGAAACTGGATGATGTCGATCGCGGCATCGAACAATGCAATGGCAGACTTGTTGACCCGTTCTGTCTTTCTAATGCACTGCACTATCCTTACCCCTGGGTAATTCCGCATTTCCCCTGTCCGCCCTATATAGGGCTCTTGAACTAAAGCGAATGCTACCTTCCTCTTCATTGCTTCCATAATAAGTTCAGCAGTCGCGAGTTCACTTCTCTGTAAGTTCGCCTGGACAACGTGATACTGTTTGGTTGGTGCTACGCTCTGACTGCATGTCCCGTTGTTGCCTGGGACCACCTTAGCAATATGCAATAGACGACCTGGCTATAGTGTCCCACTTTCTTCTCACAGGACAGTCGGTACTAAATGCGTTATGATCCGTTCTGTCTATCTTTGCCCTCTGACAGTTGCAACAAGTCGGTTGTCCTCCGGCCAGCATATCTGCACACTCCGACCTCAAGTGTGGACCCCCGCAGTAACTACATAGGTCCAGTGCCTCAAGGCAAAACCGCTTTGTGTGCCCATAGCCTAAACAACGCGAGCATTGAACAAGAGGCGACTGGTCCGCTACTCTGACTCTTTGCAGGTCAATATGTGCTACTCCTGCTTCCGTAAGTCGTTTCCAGACCAGTGGCGACACTTTGGCCACAACGTGTGCAGTGTGCGGGTTTCTAGTTTTCTTTCTATACTTGATTTCTATGCGCTCGTCACCTCTGTTGACCCCTACTAAAATATGTGAGTTTTGGACCCATAGCCCATCTACAATCTCCTTGTCCGTATTGTATTGTAGGACGTCATGGAGGATGATAAGGGGGTCTTTGTTTTGAACGTTGTCCACCTTCAAATCTCCCCCGGCTTCCGTTATTCTCTTTTTGACTTTATCAATTTCCTCCTGTGTCCCGCATCCCACTATAACTTTTCTGTCCTTTGCTTTTCTCACTTTATCTATTCTGAATCCTTCTTCCTTTGCATTAACCGCTTTCCGAATCTTCTCTAAAACCTGCTCTCCTGTCTCGTTTTCATCTTTGGAAGTCACCACTACGGAGTGCATGGCCGTAGCTTCTAGATGCATCCTTCTTGGTTGGCCGGTCACAACACTAGCGTACGTGGCTTTCACAGCCTCTTGCTGTTTCATAATTATTCCCTTTAATTGTTCCATTTCCTCCTTACTTTCTCTCAGTAGTTTACTATGTTCCTCCATTTTCACAATAAGTTCACTTTCTACAACATTTCCCTTCTTTTCTGGTTCTGATGTACCGTCATCACTTACTAGCTTTACTCGTTCGCTTGATACTATCTTCTCTCCTATCCCTTTATATGGTTTCCCTTCTTGCGCGTCTTTTACTAGTTTGAACAAACGTTCAAGTGCTTCTAAGACTTCGGATTTAATTTCGGTTTTTAAGTTCCGACTGTTATTTATTTGGAGCTTAGCTTTGATCAGCCATCCCTTCGCTTCAGCCGTTCGGCTGACATATTCCGTCTCTCGTTTTTGTTGTTTATCAAGGACACCACCCATCATCTGGGTCTTTTGCGGTCCAATTTTGGTTTCTGGTAACGTTTTGGCTTTGAATGCCTCCATCTGTCTTGATGGCCCTGCGCCTTTATTTGGACTACTCAGAGGCTTCGCTCTCGTTTCAGGCGTAAGTTCCTGTCGATCACCGGTCATGTTGACCAGTTCCTCTACCGGTACCTTGCCATCCTTTCCCGGTGATGGTCTTGAGTCAGAAGCAGACTTCCTCTCCTTGCCAGGTGTACGAGATACAAACATATTACCGGGGTCTTGACTTGACTAAAATGCACTAAATAACAATTTCTTAAGTCATAAAACTAAAACAGTAAAATAGAGTAAAACAGCAAACAAATATAAACAATACAAGTTAATAATTTGGTTTGGTAGAGTCGATCTCTACCTTGTCGTTTTGCGTCAAAATGAGTAGAACCGCTTTATCCCGTATAATTTCCAACAAAAAATAGTCTTGTGCCAGCAACTCTATGTAGAGCCAGTCCTCATACAAGTCCTGACAGTCTTGTGGAAACTCTACTATACGAAAAACCGCGTCAAAAAAGGCAAATTTATTGCGAAAAGTTAACTCTACATAGAGTCCGTCCTCACGCTACTACAATTTAGTCTGGATATGCACAGAAAACCGTGTCAACATTTATTTATACCCTATTAAATTTCATAGAGACTCTACCTAGAGACGCTCCTTTAGAGAGCCTAATGTCTGCTCTATCCCAAGGAGAAAACCCCTCTTGATTCGGACCACGGGTCTGAAAGTTATGGCCAGAAATGTCTAAGGAGACAATTTCATCCCCAGAGACTAAGTCGAAGTCCAAAAATTGGGGTAGGGGGATGAAACTTGGTCCAAATGATCGGAGGGGGTTCAAAGGGTTTGTCTTACGTACAAACCGTGGGGGGGGTTGTTAGGGGGGGGGACCCCGTAAAAATGGTCAGAATTGGTCTAGGACGCTTAGTTTTCCTGTAAACTGAAAACACAGTTATCGTGCGGTTTTCAGGACAGCCCGCGTTCCAGTTAAAAAATCACAACTCAATAACGATTTAGTAAAAAATTTTGAAAAAAATAATGAAAGAAGCTAATGAACTATTCTATTGGACTATGTTAAAATCTAAATACTATTACATACAATAATTTTGAGAAATGCCCATTTGAAAAACCAACTACCAAAACCAACAGACGCAAAAAGACAGTTTTTCTGAAATTTATGAGTGGGAATATTGTCCGATGGTAATAAAATTTTTATTATGAGATAAGGAGCAAATAACACATCGAATAGCGTTTGACCCCCTTCTGTCAAAACAATAGGTAAAGTTTAGGTAAAAGAGTAGGTATTTCAATAGGTATTTTGAAATTTAAATAACTCAGCAAGCGTATGAAAGAAAAATCTGAAAATCTGCACATATATTGTCAATGAAATAACAAGTCTAATAATTAACTAAAAAATAGGGGTCTTCGCTCGTTCTTTCAAGCTAGGGCTGTCACAAGTTGGGTGTATTTTTAAAAGTCTTGCTGAATTTTTATCTTCGCTTCCAGGCTACTTATCAACATGCGAAAAACGGAATAGTGTTGCTTACGTGGTCCGCTTCAAGGTGATATGCTGACTGTGATCCTGGGAACGCTAGTTCTGAAGTCACGCTGCACGTGTTTTTCGGTTTTTCCCCCGTAGCAGCGAGGGGCAAGGCAGGAAAAATCCAATACTTTGCCAAAATATGCTGTGGATTGGTGCACCCCAAATAGCAGTACAAAAACAGGGGGGTACCGCGATGAATCCGGCGCCGCACGCAAAAAATCGTCTCCAACACGTGATTTTTCGAAAGTTAACCTCTCAGAAAACAGTTTTCGGGATTTCCAAAGAAAACCAGTAGGATTTCCACTAAAACACTGCACTACTTTTGATGTATGCACTGAGACACTCACTTTGGTACAATTTTTGATTCGAAATTCACACTTTTGCTATTTTAACGGATTTTTCGAGCGCGGAGCGACTTAAAACTGATCTGCTCGCGGCGAGGGGTGCCGCGCGACTGGTTAGGTTAGGTTAGGTTAGGTTAGGTTAGGTTAGGTTAGGTTAGGTTAGGTTAGGTTAGGTTAGGTTAGGTTAGGTTAGGTTAGGTTAGGTTAGGTTAGGTTAGGTTAGGTTAGGTTAGGTTAGGTTAGGTTAGGTTAGGTTAGGTTAGGTTAGGTTAGGTTAGGTTAGGTTAGGTTAGGTTAGGTTAGGTTAGGTTAGGTTAGGTTAGGTTAGGTTAGGTTAGGTTAGGTTAGGTTAGGTTAGGTTAGGTTAGGTTAGGTTAGGTTAGGTTAGGTTAGGTTAGGTTAGGTTAGGTTAGGTTAGGTTAGGTTAGGTTAGGTTAGGTTAGGTTAGGTTAGGTTAGGTTAGGTTAGGTTAGGTTAGGTTAGGTTAGGTTAGGTTAGGTTAGGTTAGGTTAGGTTAGGTTAGGTTAGGTTAGGTTAGGTTAGGTTAGGTTAGGTTAGGTTAGGTTAGGTTAGGTTAGGTTAGGTTAGGTTAGGTTAGGTTAGGTTAGGTTAGGTTAGGTTAGGTTAGGTTAGGTTAGGTTAGGTTAGGTTAGGTTAGGTTAGGTTAGGTTAGGTTAGGTTAGGTTAGGTTAGGTTAGGTTAGGTTAGGTTAGGTTAGGTTAGGTTAGGTTAGGTTAGGTTAGGTTAGGTTAGGTTAGGTTAGGTTAGGTTAGGTTAGGTTAGGTTAGGTTAGGTTAGGTTAGGTTAGGTTAGGTTAGGTTAGGTTAGGTTAGGTTAGGTTAGGTTAGGTTAGGTTAGGTTAGGTTAGGTTAGGTTAGGTTAGGTTAGGTTAGGTTAGGTTAGGTTAGGTTAGGTTAGGTTAGGTTAGGTTAGGTTAGGTTAGGTTAGGTTAGGTTAGGTTAGGTTAGGTTAGGTTAGGTTAGGTTAGGTTAGGTTAGGTTAGGTTAGGTTAGGTTAGGTTAGGTTAGGTTAGGTTTTTTTTTTTTTTTTTTTTTTTTTTTTATTTGGCAGGAGTGGGAAATCCTCATGGACGCCCAGACTAACTCACAGATGAGCCAGTCTGGGCAGTGCCGGACTCTTACCGGCTAAAACCACACTCCTGCCTTACAATAAATCCACAGACTTGGTGGTCCGTGCTTTTGTTTAAAAATATATTTTTTTTTTACAGGTTATATTGCAACTGTGCTCCTTCATCGGACACATAATATTAGTAGTAACTTATATACTAACTTAAATCTACGTGAGTCCATCATTTTTTTTTTTTTTTTTTTTTTTTTTTTTTTTTTTTTTTTTTTTTTTTTTTTTTTTTTGTACATGCATTTTTCTTACACTACTTCTTTTAATTATCCTAACAGATATTTGTTTAACTACATGGCAGTGCGAGCCGTCCAGCCCCGACCGACGACGTTCGTTCACGGACTTGACGTACGCATCCGCGCCGTTCAGCTCAACCATATTTTAGGGAACTTAACGACCGCACGCGCAGCGCCATCATCGGCAGGGCATTTGCGTGAGTATGACAGACTCGCTCTGCCATACAGTTTTACATTTGTTATTTTTATTTTACAGGGTGTTACAGACTGGGTTTGGGTTAGATTGGGTTGGGTTGGAGTTTGAATGGGGATTTGTTCGGTGGCGTTTAAGTGGATAGGTGGGGTCTACTGTCCAGGGACTTCGCTAGCCTGAGCAATTTTTCCACGACTGCTAAGTCTCGATGCTGCATGGCCGTCTTTAGATTGTAATCGACGACCAGTTTAGTCGGCGCATCCATCGCCCTCTTAGCAAATCGGCCGGTGGCGTCGTCGGCGTCGTCGGAGTAATAGACGCAGCTGACTGTGTGTCTCGACACCGCCACTACCGCGTGGGAGATGCTGTCATGGATTTGGAGCCTCCTGGACTTTGTGTTGATGATGATTACGCTGTCGTAGGTCAACCCCTGAGCCTCGTGTATGGTTAGCGTGCGCGACCCTTCGCCGGACCCATATCCCTGGCTCATAAGAGAAGCTTTCTCCTCTTGCGTATGAACCAGGAATAGGGTATTTTGGGCAGTGTTCGGTATTTGCGCTCCTGTGTAACCTTTCACCCTCAGGGAGTGGACCTGCGACAGCGATGACTTGGAGGAGTATATACCGGAGTATATCTCGCTCAGTGCAAACGCCACATCCATTGGGTTGCGGTGTGTGCAAAGAAGCTCCTGGGTGATGCCAGCCACCATGTTTGGACGGGTATACCTTAATTCAAATAGGTTCTCTCTGTCCAAAAATGGGAGCCGGTTTACGTCTCCGATGAGAACAATCTCGCTTGCTCCAGACAACTTTACTGCCATAACTATGGCCCCAAAGTGGTTCATAAGAGCCTCGTCTACCGTGAGACGGTAGCATTTCTCTTTTTTCTTGAACCCGTTGACTAAAATTGAGGCCATAGTGCGCACCTTTGTCTTTACTCGATCTCCTAAGCGGTGCACTAGCTTCTCCCTGAGATCTTTGGCAGCTTCGGTCGTCGTGGTGGCTACGACGTCCTTCTCCTCATCGAAGTGCTTCACCACCCAGGTTGTCTTGCCGCAACCCGGGACTCCGTTTACCCACCTGATATTGGGTACCGACCAAATTTCCTGCGATGCTTGGGTGTCTGAAGTCCCCAAAATGGACTGTGCCATTTCGAGGATCTTTTCGTCCAGCATGATTTTGGTACATTTGGCGGTAACCACTATCGGGTCGTCATTTGGTGTTTTGAATTTGAGTTTGCCCGAGCGCTCTGTTTCCTCCTCGTCCAGGGCCACAAAACCGTTCTTCGCGCTGTAGGCTGCCATGTACGACCCCGTCACTTTCCCTTTGATGACTTGAGATGTGACGTTGTCGTACACTGCTGCCTCTGCTTCCTCGAGTAGTACCCTTAGCAGTCCTTCTGTTTCTCTCTGGAAGGTCTGCAGGATTTTCTTGCATGTCATGAGATTGACCTCTCTGGTCGCTCTCACGATTGCTACGTACTCGAGGAAAGCGCTCTTCACGTGGTCCATGGTGCCCGAATTAATTGCGAGGGTCGGAGGGCTGACTTGCCCTTTGTCAGCTCTTGTTGGCGTGGGCTTCTGCATTGTAGGTTCTTTGGGCTTCTTTTTGAAGAACCTCTCCACTGCTGTCTCCTGCTTGTGGGATAGTGATGCGCGGCTGGTGCTTGGGAGCAGTGCATTAAGGAAAGTGCCGAAGGCTTTCAGGCGACTCCTCGACCGGGCCCGGTCCTCCGGGCTAGTGGTCTTTCTCTGCTCCTTTGCAGCTTTTTCGGCGGCTGCCTTCTGCTGGGCCCTCTCTGAACCGCTTTGAGTAGTCGGGTTTGTTGCAGGGCTCGTCGTGCTGGCTGTTGGTTGCCTAGGGGCTTTGAGGAAACTGAGAGTTTCCCCTCTGTCCTCATAGACAACTACCTCATGATGTTCTGAGGCTTTTAAACAGCCGAAGCGGTCTGCGACGTCTCCTCTCTCCCCTCCGACCACCATCGCGTCGACACTTATGGTGCGTGCTGTGACTGCCATATGTTCTCCTGCCTCCCTGATCTTTTGAAGCAGTGAGCTTACCTGAGCGAATGGAGTCTCCTCTCCCCACTCGAATAGTGCGATCGTCTTTCCTTTGGATCGCAATAGACGGCATCGGTGAGAGGCTACTTCCACTCGTGGCAATGCGGCGTACTTGCTGCCTTTCATGCTCGTTTTGGTGGTGCTTCCGTTGATCAGGGCGGCAAGGCCTGGCGATATCGGTATACGGGCTGCAGGTCGGCTCCAGCCTATGCAGAAGCTTACGCCTAACTTTTCTCCTTCCCTGTTCATGAAAAGGGTGGCGCCTCGCAGTCTGACGCCAGGAACTCCATCTCCTCCGCATGCCAGGAATTGGGTCATGGGCATGGTGCAAGGGGCTGCTTGTAGGGTGGCTTCTGCTTCCGCTGCTGCCACTACCGCTGGTGCTACCGCTGGTACTGACTGTTGGTTGGTGTTTGTGTTTGTGAATTGTGTTATGGCTGGTGTACGTGTTGTGTTTTGTGTTGTTGTTGATTGTGCGGTGATTGTTGTTGTTGTTGTTGTTCTTGTACTAGGTGGTGGTCGGTTTCGACTTGGTAAGGTTGCGTCCGTTTTGTTCCCTTCTGCTGCGACTGTGGCGATTTTGCTCGCGAATGCCAAGAATGGTTTTCTGGTAGCCGGTCTCCCCATGATGGTGTGGAGTGTGGACTGGCTTAGCTGGGTTTCTATCTTTACTTCCAGCTCCATTCTGTCGAGACTGAATCTTGGGCACTCGAGGAGCAGGTGCCAGACTGTTTCTTCGCAACTGGGGTCACAGACGCACGAGGGACTATCTTTGAGATGGAAGCGGTGGAGGTACGCTGAGAATCCGCCATGTCCCGTTAGGACTTGTACATGGACCGGTGTGAGAACTGCGTCTCTGAGTGTTCTTTTTGCCGCTAAGACGTCTGGGAAGAACACTTTCGTGACCGATCCGGTACTCGAGGACTCATAGCGTGCCTGCCACTTCTTTATAGTCCCCTCCCGTATCTTCCTTCTCACGAACGATACGGGGACCTTACTGTAGTCTGCTGTCTCCTTTGTTAGGGCGGCCTCCTTGGCCAGCTCGTCCGCTCTCTCATTTCCGGGGGTTCCCACATGGGCCCTGAGCCAAAAGAGCCTCACTTCTCGGCCCTCCTCTCTGATCTCGCGGACGCATCTCTTGATTAGTAGTGCCAGGTGGTGAGTGGCAGACGGACTCTTCAGCAGGTCAAGTGACGATCTTGAGTCACTTAATATGCTTACGGAGTCCGCACTGGATTCTCTTGCCATCCTGACAGCTCTGAAGAGAGCGTACATTTCCGATTGGAAGACCGTGTTGTGGGGCTCCAGACCAAAAGTGCTGGACTTCGACTCCTTTCCGTTTTCCCACCAAGTTAGGGCAGCTCCGACTTTTCCCTCTATCTTGCTACCGTCGGTGTAAATTTGGGGACCGATTACTTGGTGAGTTTCCAGGGTCTCGGGAGACAAGTCCTCTAGGCGTGCATACTCTGTTGTTGTGAGTAGCGCTGGGTGGGGGTTTTGGGAGTGGTGCACGTTGCACTCCAGCTCGCGGCCCGGTGGTATGAACTCTTCGGAATATCCCTTTTTGATCTTGAAAAGGGTTGCAGCCTCGATTACCCGGAGATCTAGAGGGAGTTGGCCTGACAGAACAAGTGCCGATGTCAGAGACACCGTGCGGTATGCTTTGCAGATCTTCTGCGCGAAACCTCTCTGCAGCGAGTCAAACTGATTCCTTGTCATCAGTTTCTCCGCTGCGGGGGCCCACGCGCTCGCTGCATACATCACGATGGGCTCTATCACCGACACGTATATTGTCCTTATTATCTCTCTGTTGAGACCCCAAGTCACCTTAGCCGCGCATGCGAGCTGCTTGTAGATGTCTGCGGCCTTTTTACAGGTCGCGGACACGTGCGCGTTGAAGGTGAGTTTAGAGTCTATTGTGAGACCCAACAGCTTGACCTCTTTCACTAGATTCAGCCGGGTGCCCGACATGTGGAGTACCGGAACGTCGTATTTAAGCTTTTTCGTTAGCACCATCGCATTGGTCTTGTGCGCGGCGAAACGTAGCTTGTTTTGGACGCCCCATTCCGATACTACGTCTAGTGTGTCATTGGCTGTTTGCTGTAAGGGACCGGTTGATAACTCCGAGAAAACCAGGACAACGTCGTCTGCGAAGGCTTGACAGTATACTCCCATACTAGCCATTTTTTGTAGGAGTGAGTCTAGGATAAGGTTCCAAAACGTCGGTCCGGCGATTGAGCCTTGGACGCATCCTTTCGTGGTACCCTTCTCACTAGTCGCTCTGGCGTAGTTGACCCTGATGTTCCGGTCTTCCAGGTATGAGGATACGAGAGCGTAGATGTTTTTGGGACAGTTCTTGACCACCATCTGTCTTTTGAGTGCTGGCCACCACGCGTTATCGAAGGCCCCCTCTATATCCAATGATATCAGAAGCACGATCTTTTTGGCTTTGATTTCGGCACGTAGGTGTCCCATTAGAGCATAGAGGGCGTCCTCAGTACCGCGCTGCGGCATGAAACCGTATTGGTTCTTGTTAAGTGTTGGGAGGAAGTGCCACTGGAGTCTACCTACTAGGAGCTTTTCGACAATTTTTCCTAGGACCGAGAGCAGACCTATTGGCCTGTAGGACTTTGGGCTGGTATAGTCGTCCTTTCCTGGCTTGCGGAGTATGCACACGTGGGCGACCTTCCACTGCTTCGGGAAGTGTGACAGCGACAGGCACCTGTTGGCCATCGCTAGGAACACCTCCTTGTCGCAGTTTATTGCCGCTGTGCAGATGTCTGCTGTTAATCCATCGGGGCCGGGAGCTTTTTTCGGGTTTTGGTTTTGGAGAACCATTTCCAGCTCCGCGGTTGTGAAGGGTGGATCGTCGGCAGACAGTCCTTGGGGGTTCTTTTCTTCCGCTAGCCTCCTCAGTGCTATGTGGTATGGCAGTTCGGCATCCGTCGAGTCATCGGGGTAGAAGGTTTTAGCCAGAAGATTCGCGGATTGCTCTGGACTGAGCGTCTCGCCTGCGGTGTTTCTCAGGAGTGTGTCGTCTTGTCTTCTGGCTGTCTTCCTTAGTACCCTGTAGATGCCGTCCCACATGCTCTCTCGGTCCTGCTTCGAGCAGAACTCCTTCCAGTTTGTTGTGGCCGCTTCCGTCGCTGCTGTTGTGTAAGTGTTCTTAGCCAGTACGTATTCTTGGATGGTGAATTGTCTCCGGCTAGCGGCTGCGTTCCGGATCCTTCTCTTCTTTGTCATCGCCTCTTTTTGGAGACGGGCTAGAGAAGGGTTCCACCAAGGGGGCTTGGCGTTGTGTTTGGGCGACCCCATCTTTGGAATCGCTTTCTTGCATGAGCGGTGGATGTTGTGCACGTATGTTGTTATGACTGACTCCAGATCCTCTGGATTCGAGACGTCCGAGACTCGGACCGGTGTGATGTCGCTGTCCGCCAGACTGGTCTTGAAATGTGTGCAGAATTCGGACCACTTTGCCTTCTTGGTGTTGTAGATGCGCGTCGAGATTGGCCTTAAGGGTTCCAAGGCCTTTTCTAAGCGCATCGAGAAGGTGATTGCGTTATGGTCCGACGTAGTGAGACTACGTTCTACACGCCACTCTTCGACCTTTCCTAGCAGCGACTGGCTGCATACCGTCACGTCGACGATGCTGGTGCACCAACGGTCTCCCCTGTAGGTCTCGAATGTTGGGACGTGGCCCGTGTTGAGGATGTGGAGATCTCGCTCGTTGAGGAAAGAGTTGTACGCTGCCCCACGGTGGTTTTCGGAGACACTTCCCCACCACTGGCTCCAGGCGTTGACGTCTCCTCCCACCAGAGTGTTTCTTGTGTGTAATTTGTGCAATGTGGTGTGAATTTGTGTGAGGTAGGGTTCAATGTCCTGGTCACCCTCCAAATAGACCGAGAGCACCCCAATTCTAAGCTGGCCTACCTTCAGCAAGACGGCGGCGATGTTCTCGGTCACAATCTGGGGGTCGTGGATGACCTCCAGGTTGTTACCGAACACGACGATTGCCGCCTTGACTGGTTTTTGGCGGTTGAGGCTGCACTGGATGACTTGCGTGCCGGGGATTTGTTTCATCACACCTGTTCTTCCTACGTAGGGCTCTTGAACAAGTGCTATTGAAACTCCCTTTACCTGAGCCGCCATGTGTAGTTCTTCTGTGGCCAGCTTGGAGCGCTGAAGATTGACTTGGATGAACTGCAATCTTGCTGTCGGTCTAGTTGTGTGTTGGTGGGTGACTGGTTGACTTGTTGTGTGCTCCTGGTTGCCCTTAGCAATAGGAAACGCGTGACCTCGCTATACCATCCCATTTTTGGCGTTCCTGGCAGTCTTCGCTGAACGCTGTGTGTGCCAGGTCGCTGTCCGTCCTGTGTGCCACCTTGCAGTTGATGCAGGTGGGCAGTTTGCCGTCAGCCCGAGTGAGGCAGTCCCTACTGCTATGTGCTCCGCTGCAGTAGCTGCATACTTCTTTGCCAGCCTTGCATAAGGACCTGTTGTGTCCATAGGCGAGGCACTTAGAGCACTGTACCAACGGGGACTGGTCCTCGATCGAGCACCGCTTGATGCCCACGTGCACCTTCTGCACCTGCGTGTAGCACTTCCAGAGCTCCGGGGAGAGCTCCAGGACAGGGTGGCATTCATGGGGGTTTCTCGCACGCTTCCTGTAGCGCACCCTTATGGTGTGTCCATCCACAGCGACGTCCTGCAGAAGGTGTTTGTTCTGCGCTTGTATGAGATCGACAATCTCGGCGTCGCTGTAGCTGGACAGCACTCCCTTGATGCACACGAGAGGGTTCTGGGGTTTCGGCTCCTGGACCTTGAGCCCTGCATTTGACTTGAACTGTTCTCTGATCTTGTTCAAGTCCGATTTACTGGCGCACCTCATAACCACTTTCTGGTTCCGCGCCTTGCGGACTGTGTCGACCCGGGCTCCGCTTGTTTTGAGGTCCAGGGCAGTTCTGATCCTCTCAATTACGTTGTCTCCAGTGTGCTTGGGGTCCGTTGACGAGACGATAAGGGTGTGGTTGGGTTGGGTGGGTGGTTTCGGGGGCTTAGGCATGCTGGCGACCTGGGCAAAGGTTTTGGGGCTTTGTTGTTGTGAAAGCGGCTTGTCCGCTTTGCCCAGTTCCGCTACCCCCTTTTCTATATTTTGGAGGGTCTTTTTTACCTCCCCGACTGCTAGTTCCGCCTCCAGATTCAGCGCCAACGGCGCCTGGATCGTCGGTTCTTTATCGCGCAGTTCGCGGAGGTCTGCTGAGACCATCTCCAATCTTTCTGTGAGCGGTTTGAAGTGTGGTGTAAGGTTGAGTGGTGGTTGTGGTGGTGGAGGGGAGACTATAGGCCTGTTGGCGATGGCTTGCAGTTGTTGCTCTATCCTTTGCATTTCCGCCTTGAAGCTCGCCGTCGTCAGTAGATCTGACTCTACCTCTGGGCTTCTAGGGTCCGGCTGCATAGTACTGGGCTGAGAGAGGTCTTCTTTGAGCCTTTCCAAAGATTTTCGGAGCACGTCCAGCTGGTTTGAGATGCTGGTCACGTTTGTGTCGAGGCGTGAAAGGCCAGCCCCCATGGAATCCCATTTTGGATCCCCCGGAGCTCTTGCGCTTTCTTGCCTAGTACGTTCGTGCTCTTTCTGGTTTTGGAGGCTCGCGGTTGAGACCGCGCTCTTCACCTCCTTGATGCCGTTGAATGCTTCAAGGGTCTCGTGACCCAGCCATTCCCGGATCCCTTTCGCCTCCTTTCTGGTCTCCGTGACGTCCGTTCGCATCAGGGAGAGCTCGGCCTTCAGCGTCATTAAATCTCGAGTATGAGCTCTCTCGACCCGCACAAGCTCCTGGGCGTGTCGAGAGCGCTCCTTCTCCAGGTTGTATTTGTGACGCGCTCTTGAGTCAGCGAGTGACAGGGTTGTCTCGTAGAGGCCCTGCAGACACTCGTGGGCTATGGCCTTGCACTCCCTTTTCATGTTTCCCGCAGCCTCCAGGGCGTCTTTCCCTTTTTGGAGAAGTTCATTGGCCTCGCGCGTGGCCAAGTCCATCTCCACCCCTGTGCCCCTTCTCGGCGTGCGATAAAGGAGGCTCGGCCGCCCACTCGTGGGAGCCTGGCTCACTGAGGAGGCCACCGAGCTTTCCTCGTCCGAGATGATCTGGCGGGGGGGGGAGATGCCACACTGCTCCCAGTTTATAACTTTTTCGGTGACACTGCGATCTCCAGAGTTGGTCTCGGGCACTGTTGGTACTGGCGGTGTCCTGTTTGTGTCCGGTTCCGACGCTGCCTTTGGCACCTGTGGCGCTTGCGACGGACGCGCCAACTGTTCCGAGACTACTGATTTTGCCGTATTCTTAAGAACTTTTTCCCTAAGGGATTTAGGGGCTTTTGCGGCATCCGTGGTCATTTTACGGGAGGTGGTGGACTGCTTGGAGGATACGGAAGACATTATTGTGTTAAAGGGGAAATTAGGGAGTTGGGCAAAATTAGAATGAAAACAGTTTTAAACTACAGTTAGAATGGAATGTTGCAACTAAACTACAAATGCTATTGTCTAAGTATGCCTATTTTAGTTAATGCTTAATATAGAGATATGATAGAGCTATGGTGTAGATTGTAATATTTTTTTTTTTTTTTTTTTTTTTTTTTTTTTTTTTTTTTTTTTTTTTAAACTTAAGTCTAAGATGGACTCACGGATGCTCCGCTGATGTTCTGCGTGCTGTCCGATGAGGAGTACGACGATATGCTTGGGTTCGGTGGACTGAACCCTTGTGCGCGCTGGTGGTGGTCTTCAGTGGAAATTCGGGTGGGTCGCCGGGACGCTGCTGGGGTGTGGTGCCGAAATTGGAGATTCTGTTGGGGCCAAGTTGTAGAGCTGCTCGAGCCCTTTCAAATGAGCCCAATCTCGGTTCTCTAGCTCCAACGGGTGCGAAGTTAGACCGCGGGGGGGTGAAGTCGCCCAGAGGGGGGGAGGGGAGGGGGAGGGGGTCTCGTGGGAGACTTTTTTGGGGGGGGAGGGGAAGTGGGGGGGGGAGGTCTCGTGTGGAACAAGTTTGGTGGGGGTGGGGGGGGGTAATATGGAAAGTGGTGGGGGTAATAGGGAGAGTGGTGGGGGTAGTGGTGGTGGTAGTGGTGGGGATAGAGGTAAAGGGTGGTGAGTGAGGTGAGGGCTTAAAGGGGGGGGGGGACTATCTGGGGGGGGTTGAGGTGGGGGGGGGTCAAAGAGGTGAGGGGGAGAAGTGGGGATGAGGGTACCCTTGGTGGCTCAGGCAAGGTCCTGAAGTCCCAAGTCGGGTGAACCCAAACTCGGGGGGGGTGGGACTAGGGGTTGAGGAGTTCCCTCGGGGCAAACCTGATGGTTGGTCGTGGAGTCGTCAGGCTGATGTCTGGTCTGCAGGCAGATTCCTCGGGCCGGCTTAGGAGTCTTCAGTGAGGGCTGGGATGGCTGCTGGTACGTCACGCCTCGTGTATTTTGGAAACACGTGTGGGAAAAGTGAGGTTAAAAACCACGTTTTTTCGCGTTTTTCCCACCTTAATAACTCCCAGGTCCTTGCTCCGATTCTCCTGATCCTTGATTTACTGGACAGGTCTCTGCCGCGGCTTTCAGGATTATTGTAGGCAGACCGACTCCACTAACCTTTGCAGACTTATAACCCTCCAAAGTTCCAGGGGGCCCACTCCGCAACCCGTTGACGTAGAGACTTGCCCACACGTTTCCTGGCGAGTTGTCACTACACAATTCCACTGAACACTTTTTTTGCGCGCTAACTCAACACGGTTAATTTTAGGGAATTATTTACCGTGGAGCAGATGTTAATCGTGTGACTGTATGTCGGGTACTCGGTTAGGTTAGGTTAGGTTAGGTTAGGTTAGGTTAGGTTAGGTTAGGTTAGGTTAGGTTAGGTTAGGTTAGGTTAGGTTAGGTTAGGTTAGGTTAGGTTAGGTTAGGTTAGGTTAGGTTAGGTTAGGTTAGGTTAGGTTAGGTTAGGTTAGGTTAGGTTAGGTTAGGTTAGGTTAGGTTAGGTTAGGTTAGGTTAGGTTAGGTTAGGTTAGGTTAGGTTAGGTTAGGTTAGGTTAGGTTAGGTTAGGTTAGGTTAGGTTAGGTTAGGTTAGGTTAGGTTAGGTTAGGTTAGGTTAGGTTAGGTTAGGTTAGGTTAGGTTAGGTTAGGTTAGGTTAGGTTAGGTTAGGTTAGGTTAGGTTAGGTTAGGTTAGGTTAGGTTAGGTTAGGTTAGGTTAGGTTAGGTTAGGTTAGGTTAGGTTAGGTTAGGTTAGGTTAGGTTAGGTTAGGTTAGGTTAGGTTAGGTTAGGTTAGGTTAGGTTAGGTTAGGTTAGGTTAGGTTAGGTTAGGTTAGGTTAGGTTAGGTTAGGTTAGGTTAGGTTAGGTTAGGTTAGGTTAGGTTAGGTTAGGTTAGGTTAGGTTAGGTTAGGTTAGGTTAGGTTAGGTTAGGTTAGGTTAGGTTAGGTTAGGTTAGGTTAGGTTAGGTTAGGTTAGGTTAGGTTAGGTTAGGTTAGGTTAGGTTAGGTTAGGTTAGGTTAGGTTAGGTTAGGTTAGGTTAGGTTAGGTTAGGT